>VONZ01001156.1:0-204986 GCA_012976165.1 Labeo catla | reverse complement strand
AGCAACCTACTTCCTCTTAGCAACCACCCCTGTTACCCTAGCAACTGTATAGCAACACCTTAGCAACCACCCTGGGTACCCTAGCAACCGCTCTAGCAACCACCCTGGTTACCTATCTATCAAACTGTATTGCCTTCAAAACATTCAAACTTTAACCTTTTAAAACTACATTAGACTTCTAATCATGCTAGCAACTTGCTAATTATGTTAGCAACATGCTATCAACTTGTTAATCATGTTAGCAACATGCTAGCAACTTGCTAATCATGTTAGCAACATGCTAATCATGTTAACAACATGCTAGCACCATGCTTACAAGTTGTTGATCACGCTAGCAACATGCTAGCATCTTGCTAATCATGTTAACAACATGCTAGCAACTTGCTATTCATGCTAGAAACATGCTAGTAACTTATTAATTGTGTTAGAAACATGCTAGCAAAATGCTAGTAACTTGCTAATCATGCTAGCAACATGTTAGTAACTTGCTAATTATGTTATCTATCTATCTATCTCTGACAGACTGTATTGCTTTCAAAACATTCAAACTTTAACTTTTTAAAACTACTTTAGACTTCAAACTATTTCAGACTGAAAACCATCAAACTTAAAACTTTTTAAAACTTCTTAAACTTTTTAAACTTTATAAACATTTCAAACTTTTTAAAACTTTCTGTTCCAGCTTTCTCAAGCCAACTTAAAGTTTGTCTTGACAAACTTTTTATCTAGTTAATATTATTCTTTTTATTATTGTTTGAAATGATTTGAATTCTTTGAAATGATTACATACATTTACACATCTGTCTTACTATGACAGCTTATGTCACAAAGGTCATTTACTTTATTCTTCAGCTTTAAACATTAGAAAATAATGTTGAATATAGTCTGAAACCTGAAAAAAGGTATTTCATATCTGGATGTTTGTGTAAAGTCCCTAAATAGAGCTTGGGTTTGAACAACCCAGCCTTGAAGAAGTTGCATATTCTGTATGTGTATGTGTGTTAGTATCGGTCTGTACAGGACTGGCCTCCAGAGAGATTTGTAAATGGCACCCTAGATAGAATACGCATATGGACATCTTCCATCACCCTGATGTCAGGTGGAAGATATACATCTCTGGAGAGACCTGCTGTGTCTGACCTCTGGATGCTCGTCACCTAAATAATGACTGAATATATGCTTATGTCTATGTGTGGAGATTTTCTAAGTTTATTTATGCTTCAAACCAACCAGAATCCCTTTTAACTAAGTAATGATTTAGGTAGTGACCTCTGATAGAGTATAACTACTGGTGTATTGAGAGTGTACGGAGAGTGGCCTACATACTCCATTGAGAGTGTTAAAGCTTACTTCTGCTGATGAAACTGCAAACTATTTTCTTCAGTTGATTGCATCTTTGACTTCTGGTCTTTGTTCATCACATTTAGTCCTTGGGTTTTGACTGTAAATTTCCCTACAGTTAATGGTGGAGGATGCGGGCGACTATTCTTTGGTGACACCCTTGATTAATCAACAAAACAAGGTAGGAAGATTTTAATTATTTTTGGTTACGGACTGTCTGTGGTGGAAGGGTTAGGAGAAGGGAGAGCAATATAGACACTTACTCAGACGTGGGTGGGGTGACAACAGATTTGGTCGACTGGTGTAGTGGATTGAGGTAATATTAGGTTACACTGATCTATAATATTAGGTAAGGTTACAGTGGGAGCCGTAGAGGCCAGGCAGTGTGGTTGGATACTTACAGTATATTAATTTACAGAGAGTGTAAGATGCTAGAAAGTGATTCTAGTTGTAAATTGCTCGACAGCTCTTGATTTCTTTCTTCTTTCTTTCCATCTCAGACAGAGGCACCCTGAATTTAGTGATCTTTGCTCCTAAAAAGATCGCTAAATTACATTGTAATCAGCACAAATTGGGATACACTAATATGTAAGCAACATGAATGTACATGTTTGTGTTTTTGAGAAAAAAATGTTTATGTGTGATTAGTGAAAAACTTCTCAGGTTACGTATGTAACCCTGGTTCCCTGAGAAGGGAATGAGACACTGCATCCTCTAGAGGTCGCTATAGGGAAGATCTCCTTAGTGACCTGTGTCTGAAGCTTACATACAAAAGCTACACAGTACTGGCTGGCGACAGCCTATGATGTCGCTGCCGGCGCGTCATACCAGCGTGACCGCATAGTACAAAAGGGCGCCGGTTGAACACAACATCCGCTTGTTCGTCTGAAGCTCGTGTGGGACGCAGTGTCTCTTCCCTTCTCAGGGAACCAGGGTTACATACTTAACCTGAGACGTTCCCTTCCGAAAGAACTTCGAACTGTGTCCTCTAGAGGTCGCTATGGGGAACGGTTATACCCACGCTGCCATGCTGAAGGGAGTGCAAGCCAGACAAAAAAGGCGAGCACTAAGTACCAGCTACACCCAAGTAGAGGGAGCTGCCCCAAAAGACGTCCAGGCGGCTGTCAGTGACTTAATCCCTTCGGCCAAAGGCCTGAGCTGCATACCCAGGAACTTATCTGTAAGGACAGGACTAGCAGATGCCTGACCCTAGGACAGAGCTCAGACTTGAAATCGAAAGAGAGATTCCTTTAAGGGATACAGCCAATAGTCTAGAAAGTATTCTAGACTTTGGTTTGTCAACCTACTGCTTTTGTGTGGCCTCGCTCGAGGAGCTGGTCGGGTAGGTCATCAGCACCCCGTTCAGAAGTACTGAAGCGATACAAAAGTCGAGTGTGGCCCAAGGTTCCAGGGCCGAACATCTCAAGAAAGAGTACGGAGCTAAACACATGATCCCCACCATACAGGATTTTAGAAAAAACACAAGCTAGTGTGTGTTCTTACCACAGTGTAGATTTTAGAAGCCTGGACACTGAAATACTGTTCAAGAAGAGGCTCTGGGAAGCAGAGAACACAAATCCCAAAAAGGGAGGTTCTGAGCCTTCAGGGAGCAGAATCATGCTCAAAGCGACCCTTCTGTAAAGAAAAAGGAGAGAACTACAAAGCTCAGTATTGAGCGGCCTGAATGGGATGCCCCGGAGCAGAGGAAATAAAATTGTCTAGGAGAAGAGGAATCTGGTTGCTCAGCATGCTCTCAAGAGACCCTCATCTTTGAAAGGAGCAAAGAAGGCTGACTTACATCATCCTACCAGGGGCTACCACCTGGAAAAGCCAGAGCCATAGGGAGCGGAGGCCCTTCTCTTGGCACAGAAAGCAACTTATGAGCTCCAATTAAGAGTGACATGCTCACATAAGACCCTCAGTGAGAGAAGCATTTGTCAGGCTCATGCAATGTCAGGAGACACATTACTGGCGCAGGGAAAGCTGCTGTCTACGGGACTTCCAGGAGACCAAGGCCTATAAAGCCCTAATGGGTCAGTGCAGCCTCCGCACAATCAAAAGTGGCGAAAGGCGAAACACATCGGGCGGCAGCAAGCGGACGATTTATCCAATGATACTGTCACAAAAGTTCAGTCTTTAATAACCAAGGTGAGCATTTAGCAGCCACAGGGTAGATACCTCGCCAACAGAGGGGAGGACCTGTACGTTCTGCTCAGGAACAGTGTGCTTAAATGACCCTATTAGAGAGGGAAGCACTGCCATGCTCATCTCCTAACAGGAGAGATACAAGGGCAGAAACGAGGTCTAGTGACCTGTGCTGCCGATATTATAAAGCTCCAGAAGGCCTTGGATACCCAAATGGGTTAGTACAGCTTCCGTACACACTAATGTGACAGAAGCAGAACAAAACAAGTCCTAGAGGAAAGTAAAGGTGAGCAGAAAGCATGTCAAACTGAAGGTTACCTGAATGGAGATCAACAAGCTCTGTGGTTGCAGTAATGTAGCAGGGACCCAATGAACAAGGAACTACCTTGTAGTACCTAGTGGTTCGGCTGCAGAAAATAAGGCAAATCTTTCAAATCCGATCCAGGATGGAGATATCAACAGCAACCAGGGGTCCCGTCCACAGGGGGTGTTCTACCCTGAAACATAGGAAGAACACAAAAGCCCAACCGTACATACTGTAACACAAGCCAAAGAGGCTTAACAACAAATAACAATACAAATGATAAGAAGAAAAAGGATCGTACTCACCCACCATGGTCCTCAAGAATGGTTCATCCATTCGGACATACAGGGGACTTTAGTAAAGACTAAGTCTGGACCATCAGTTAGGCTGTTCTATATAAAATAAAACAGAACCCAGCACATCATATGGTCCAGCAGAGAGACTGCAGTTTTTAGCGCAGCAGGGGAATTAAAGAGGGGAGGTGAGGGCAGATGTTACAACCCCTAGAGGAAGGTGAGTAGATGTTACTTTTTACTGTGGTCCGGACAAGAGTGTTGGAAACGCCTCACCTGGACCACCTCCCTCAGATCTTGACGACCTCCCCTCGGCCCACATCATCTCCTGGAACCACCCGCAGCACTAGCCTTCTCCTGGAACCACCCACAACACTAGCCCTCTGAGCCTGTCTCCGATCTTCGGACCGGGATGAGGCAGGACCTCTTTGATGTTCGGGCTCAGACCTGGTCCTTCGAGAAATTAAGGTTTTGAAAGCAGCAGAGCGCATCTTCACCTCCCTAAACTTCTCAATCAATGTCTCAACGGAAGTACTGAAAAGCTCAAAGGGCGAAACTGGCGCATCAAGGAGAAGGCCCTCTTTCTTCCCGAGGTCTGCCAGGTTTACCCAGAGATGCCTCTCTGTAACCACCATGGCCGCCATAGATCTCCTGGCCCCTGGCCCTTGTCCTGGTCTTTCAGAAGGTCAGCCTGATAAGCCTGAAGCACTGCCACTGTGTGCAAAGAAGCCACAGCCTGACCCACTGCCACGTATGCCCTGCTATTCAAGGAAAATGTTCACTGAATGGGCTCGGATGGCAGGGAGGGAGCCTTAAGAGATGATGCTTCACCTAAGGAGAGATAGCTAGCTAGCGTCTCTTCAATAGGAGGCATCCTCTCATAGCCACTTTCGTACTTTCGTGATTCCCTCAATATTAGCATAACTAGTATGCTGGAACCTATGAATATGCAAAGAAAATGGCTTATTCCATGCCTTCACAAGCTCCGAATGGAGATCGGGAAGGAATGGAAGGCTCACTTGAGCTGGGGGGTTATGGTCAGAAAGGAAACGCTCATCAAGATGACCCCGCGGCGCCACAGGGAAAGCCCCTTATCTAGCTTATCGCATGCGTGCTCCTTGCCCAAACACATGACGCAAAGATTGTGTGTGTCATCGGGTGTCAAGAATCTAGGACATGGATCCGCACACTTCTTAAACGCCTTGCTAGTGCTGGCCATTATAGGTAAGAAGAGACAGCTTACCAGTAGAATTTGCAGGCTTCAAACAAAACAGTACGAAGTAGAGGATGTTGTGTTCAACCAGTGCCTTTTCATACAATGCGGTCGCGCTGGTATGACGCGCCAGCAGCAACGAGTCGCGCCGGCAGTGACATCATAGGCTGTCGCCGGCCAGTACGGTGTAGTAGTCACGTAGGAGACGTTCCCCATAGCAACCTCTGGAGGACACAATTCGAGTTCCTCGAAAGGGAACAAAAAACCTCCTGACCTTTCTCCAAACAATGCCTTGCTATGTGACTATATTTTCCACATGCATGACAGACAAACCTTTGATGAGGTCTCTCACGGTCTTGACAGTGTCTAGCAATGTGACCAGCTTTTCCACATGCATAACAGAGAATAACACCTTCTGAATTTACTCTGTCAAATCTCCTTGGTCTCTGATGGAAATGACCAGATAATCTAGAACATTCTCTCTTGCCAAATGCAGCAACTGGTTGTCTAGATTCTGCAGCTTTCCTTTGACTATTTGCATTGAAATACTGTGTCATTTTGGAAATGATTTGCTTGTATGGTGCATTTACATCTACATGAAGAGCAATGGCTTCTCGCATGTGTGAACTGCTCTGTGCAATTAATGCAGACTTAAACATGAGGGTTTTTTTTAGTTGCATTTGGCAAACCACTGTAACAGCTAAACATTTCCCACAACCTGGATGCAAATGTTAGAGGAGATCGTGAGAAGTCGTCTTGGTTACGTATGGTAACCCTCGTTCCCTGATGGAGGGAACGGAGACGTTGTGTCAAGTGTACAACACTAGGGGTCACTCTTGGGAGCCCAAACACCTCTGATAGTTTTGAGAAAGGCCAATGAAATTGGGTGTGCAGATTTGCATAGCTGGCCATGGCCCGGCCATCCGGGTACAAATAGGGCAGCGCGTGCTTCTGCTCACTCGTTCTGATCTGAGGAGCCGAAGCGTCTCAACTCAGAGGTGCTCCAGAGTTGTGGCATGGAGGACACAATGTCTCCGTTCCCTCCATCAGGGAACGAGGGTTACCATACGTAACCGAGACGTTCCCTATTTGTTGTACACTCCGAGTTGTGTCAAGTGTACGACACTAGGGGTCGGAGTGATCGGGCGCAGATAGTAACAAGCCAACGTGTTAACATAAGTGCAGCTCACCTCTTCGTGACCTTCCAACTTCCAAGAATTGACCTGTTACAGCAGTGTCCTGCAGCCGGGCCTTCCTCAGCGGAGCGGCTAAGTGTCTTGCGAACGTTGGGAAGTGACTATTTCCCAAGGGAAAAAGGCACTACGGAGATCACAACCTGCCCAGAGCGGGGGTATAAAGTGAATATCATTAGATATGGGACCTGAGGTGGGTCTCACGCCAGGGGAGACAACCAAACTCAGACCCTAGAGACAAACCTGTCGGGCTTGTAACCGAAAGGTTGCGGATTCGAGTCCCAGGTCCGGCAGGGATTGAAGGTGGTGGGAGTGAATATCCAGCGCTCTCTCCACCCTCAATACCACGACTGAGGTGAGTCCCTTCAGCAAGGCACCGATACCCCAACTGCTCCCCGGGCGCCGTAGCGATAGCAATATGGCTGCCCACTGCTCCGGGTGTGTGTTCACGGTGTGTGTGTGCGTGTTTGATCACTTCTTACTACTGTGTGTGTGCACTTGGATGGGTTAAATGCAGAGCACAAATTCCGAGTATGGGTCACCATACTTGGCCACACGTCACGTCCTTTCCTTTCCTTTCCTTTAGGGGAAACACCACACCACAGAGAGATATAGGTGGAAATACACACATGGGGCCACATAAGGAGCCACTACATATGGGGCACAAATCAAACCATGAGTTAATAAAGGTACTCATACCTTGTGTTGGAATTTTGCAGCGAGTTCCTCCGCAAAAACTCTGCCACGTCCAGAAGTGCCAAATGATGGAGAGGGTGTCCAGGGTTCACGTCAGGAAACCTACTGAAACTTGGAAGCGTAATCACCATTAGGGGAAGCGCTTAGGCAAGCTCTACACCAACCAGTGTGCTGAGTCAGGAGCTTGTGTTTGAGACTCTAGCCAACACTGGTTCCATGCGCAAATTGTAAAATCTGGCAAATGTGTTAGGTATAGCCCAACCTGCAGCTGTACAGATCTCTGTTAACGAGGCCCCTTTTGCAAGAGCTGCCAAGGCAGCGACGCCCCTGGTCGAGTCGGCTCTCACTCCCAGTGGGCATGGTAATCCTCTGGCCTGGTAGGCCGTACGGATCGTGTCCACTAGCCAGTGGAAGATCCTTTGTTTGGAGACAGCTTTCCCCTTATGTTGTCCTCCATAACAGACAAAGAGCTGTTCAGAACGTCTGAAGGGCTGAGTGTGTTCCATGTAAATGTGCAGGGGATGGACTGGGCATAACAAGGTCAGATTGGGGTCATCTTCTTGGGAAGAAATAGCTTGCAAGGTCACCACCTGGTCTCTGAAGGGAGTGGTGGGGACCTTGGGCACGTATCCAGGCCGGGGTCTCAGGACAATGTGAGAATCTGCCGGCCCAAATTCCAGGCACCAACTGTTAACGGAGAGGGCTTGGAGGTCTCCCACTCTTTTGACAGAAGTGAGCGCAGTCAGAAGAGCCGTCTTTAAGGAGACGGCGTCAAGTTCGACCGACTGAAGGGGCTCAAATGGATCCTGCTGTAGGCCCTGAAGGACCACAGCAAGATCCCAAGAGGGGATAAGGTGCGGCCGAGGAGGATTTAGCCTCCGGGCTCCTCTAAGAAACTTGATTATCAAATCGTGTTTCCCCACCAATCTGCCACCCACCAAGTCATGATTAGCTGATATAGCTGCCACATGGACCTTGAGTGTTGAGGCAGATAAGTGCCTGTCCAGGCCTCCTTGGAGGAAGGATAACATGACTCAATGCCACATCTCCGTGGGTCCTTCCCTCGGGAAGAACACCAGTTCACAAAAATGCGCCATTTTAGGTCATACAGCCGCCTGGTGGAGGGGGCTCTGGCCTGTAAGAGGGTGTTCACCACTGAGGGTGAAAGGTCTCTGAAATCCTCCTGGTCACGTCCAGGGACCATAGGTGGAGGTTCCAAAGATCTGGGCGTGGGTGCCAGATTGTGCCCTTCCCCTGAGAGAGGAGGTCCCTCCTCAGAGGAATACGCCAGGGAGGGGCTGATGCCAGGAGCACCAGGTCCGAGAACCAGGTTCTGTTGGGCCAGAACAGGGCCACCAAGAGAATCTGTTCCTTGTTCTCCCGGACTTTGCACAGAGTCTGTGCAATGAGGCTCACTGGGGGAAACGCATACTTGAGCCAGTCCCTCGGCCAACTGTGTGCCAGTGCATCTATACTGAGGGGAGCCTCGGTTAGACCGTACCACAACTGGCAGTGGGTGGATTCCGGTGAGGCAAAGAGATCTACTTGTGTCTGGCCGAATCAATCCCAAATCAGCTGGACCGACTGGGGGTGGAGCCTCCACTCGCCTCCGAGCGAAACCTGTCCTAACAAAGAATCGGCCACACGATTGGCTTCGCCCGGAATGTGAGTGGCACGCAGAGACCTGAGTCTGTGTTGGCTCCACAGCAGGAGATGGCGGGGTAGTTGTGACATGCGAAAGTGTACTCCTGACCGCAGGAACACAATGTCTGTCCAAGGGCTGAGTGTCTTGCGACACGATGGTGTGATGTTCACACGAAACGTGCCTCGACGCCATGCCCATCTCGGGACTCGGGTATGAAGCCAGTGTTGTAGCGGTCTCATGTGCATCAAACCCAGCGGCGTGACCGCGGCTGAAGATGCCATGTGCCCCAGGAGCCTCTGAACTTGTTTCAGGGGGACCGTAGACCCGCATCTGAGTGTTGCCGCACACCTCAGCACTGACTGTGCACGCTCTGGGGAGAGACGCGCAGACATACTGACCGAGTCCAGTTCCACACCGAGAAAAGAGATCCTCTGCACCAGGGAGAGTTTGCTCTTTTCCCAGTTGACCCGAAGTCCCAACTGAACCAGGTGGTTGTGAACCACGTCCCTGTGAGCACAAACCAAATCCCAAGAGTGAGCTAGAATTAGCCAGTCATCGAGATAATTGAGAATGCGGATGCCCACTTCCCTGAGGGGGGCAAGGGCAGCCTCCGCTACCTTCGTAAAGACACGGGGCGACAGGGAGAGGCCGAAGGGAAGAACTTTGTACTGATAAGCCCGACCTTCGAAGGCAAACCGTAGGAACAGCCTGTGTCTTGTAAGGATCAAGACATGAAAGTACGCGTCCTTCAGGTCTATTGCCACAAACCAATCTTGAGCCCTGACACACGTGAGAATGTGCTTGAGGGTTTACATTTTGAACAGGAGCTTGAGTAGGGCCCGATTCAAAACTCTCAGGTCTAAGATTGGTCGAAGACCACTGGCTGTTTTGCCCGGCGGGTTCGTGCCGTGAGAGCTGAGCAGAGGATTGCCCCCTGGCACTCAGCCCACACCAGCCTGGGAAACGGGAGCGTCAAGAAAGCGAACTTTCTCAACGTCTCACATCTCGGCCAGGTTTAGCCAACATCTCACATCGCCCTTCCCAGAGCCTGCGCCGCGACCTTCGTAGCTCGCAGAGCATAGTCGGTCGCAGAACGCAGTTCCTGCAGCAGCTCTGGGTCAGGATCACCCTCGTGCAGATCTTTGAGAACTTTGGCTTGACAGACCTGCAAGATAGCCATGGCGTGCAGGGCAGACGCAGCTTGACCAGAGGCTGCGTAAGCCTTCGCTACGAGAGCAGACGAAAACTTACAGGCCCTGGTGAGTGAGCAGAAGCACGCGCTGCCCTATTTATACCCGGATAGCCGGGACGTGGCCAGATATGCAAATCTGCACACCCAATTTCATTGGCCTTTCTCAAAACTATCAGAGATGTTTAGCCTCCCAAGAGCGACCCCTAGTGTCATACACTTGACACAACTCGGAGTGTACGACAGATAGGGAACTACAAGCATCTTCATCTGACACACTTTAAGCCTCCACTACTTTCTGCAGTTTTGACAAGAACTCTACAGGATCCATATTATCAGGGTCAAAAGTACCCACTACCATAACAAGACTTTCCATAAAAGTCCATAAAAGACAGCTGTCTAACAGCTTGGCCATTTTCAGTTCTTTGATCAAGAACCCTCTCATTTCCATTTCCATTCTGTCTTGTTCACACTGGTGCTACTGGGAATCTCACAGAATCATCTGAAGAATTATGTCGTTGACTAAAGGCTTCCTTGCAGTTATTCTCGTCATATTCAGAATTGGATTGGGCATGTAGCGACTGTCTAGCTGTCCCTTCATACAAATATCTAAATGTTTCCCTCTCTGTTTCGGACTTTTCTTTTTGTCAAATTTCTTTTGTCAATTTCACTATCTGTTCCTTCAAAATGATCTCTTCAGCCTCGCAATTTTCCAATGACCTGGCATAGCAGCTGACTTGAGAATTTAGCAAATTGTTTTCTGTTTTAATTTCTTCAAATTTTTTCTTAGTTACCTTGTATGAGGCAAAAAGAGCTTGAACTGCATTAGCAACTTTTCCCTCTTTGTTTTTAGGCATTTTGGGACAATTTTTAAATTGAGACATAGCCCACTCGTATGGGTCATCTGCCTTCTCTATCCCATCAAACATACCTACTGAGCCGTGCTTAGTGATGTATTTAACTATCAGCTCTTCCATTTTCACAGTCTTAATAAACTGTCTTCAGCAATTCAATAGGCGTTATTCCTTTACTGACTGAAATTTATCTAGTTACTTTAAGATACCTGCAGCTTCTGTGCTTTGGACGCAAATGAATAAAACTGCCACACTACGTTGGGCTTCTAAACCAAATTTTCACTTCTTTGGCCACGGCCACATTCCATTGGGCCTTACACTTTACTACACTAAACTGTTAAAAATGTAACACTGTCACAGTACGTTGGACAAAACCACACTACTTCGGGTTGTAGGTTATATTTTTAAAACAGTTTACTTAGCCACAGTACGTCGGGCAAATCAACACTGCTTTTGGGCTTTAAACTTCACAGAGTCACAGTGCGTCGGACTCACTACACTAAAACACAGAACAATTATGAAATAATTCTGTGACCACAGTGCATCGGGTCATTTCAATTACTTTAGAAATTCATCAGAATTATTACTCAACTCACAACTCACTCCATTTCATTTATGTTAGAAACTTACAAATCTGTTTCAGTTACTTTAGAAACAATAGGTCTAATACAACTGCTACCACACTACGTCGGGCTGATTCAATTACTTTAGAATCTTAACAAAATTGTAACAGACCAACAGCAAGTTTCAGTTACTTTAGAAACTTTGACTTAAGCACTTTGCTTCAGTTACTTTAGAAACAACAATTCCAATACAACTCTGCAGCCACACTGCGTTGGGCTGATTCAGTTTCATTAGAATCTTAAAAAGAATTTATACAGAATAGGCTTAAGAACTCCTCCTGCCAATACTGAATAAACAAAATTGTCTTCTATCCTTAAAATTTTCTTTTCTAGATTTTTTAAAACAAGGGGATTCCCTTACAAAAACAGCGTAGAAGAAAGAAACAGCATTTCTTACCTTTTCTTGCTTTTTTTTTTCCGAACACTCTCGTTGGGCGGCTCGCCAGTGTGAAGAAAAAGTGAAGAGGACGTAGAAGATCTTGATGAAGATGATTATTGCAGCATAGCAGTGGCAAAGTACATGTTGTACCTTGGGTTCAACGGAGTCGAAATGAACCCAGAACATCCTTAGCTCAAACCTTGTATACAGTTAAAGTTTACTACTCTTAATGTAAATGAAATTGCTCCTTTCGTATCAGCTGTGGTTTCTTTTTCTTTTCTAGATTTTTTTAAACAAGGGGATTCCCTTACAAAAACAGCGTAGAAGAAAGAAACAGCGTTTCTTACCTTTTCTTGCTTTTTTTTTTTCGGAACACTCTTGTTGGGTGGCTCGCCAGTGTAAGAAAAAGTGAAGAGGACGTAGAAGATCTTGATGAAGATCTTTATTGCAGCATCGCCAGTGTAGGAAAAAGTGAAGAGGACGTAGAAGATCTTGATGAAGATGTTTATTGCAGCATAGCAGTGGCAAAGTACATGTTGTACCTTGGGTTCAACGGAGTCGGAATGAACCCAGAACATCCTTAGCTCAAACCTTTTATACAGTTAAAGTTTTCTACTCTTAAGTTCAGTTTTGTGACAGAAAGGAAACTCAAATGGCAGAAAGTGACATTCTATTAGTTTTTTTGTTTAAATTGATTTTGCTGGTATGAGGAAAGCTAAAGTAATTGCGCCGGCACACACAAACACATAACATATATATGAGCACGCCCGCCTCGCTGTGTCATCGTAGGAATGCGTTAGCATTTGGATAACAATATGAAAATATTAAGAATATTTGGATTTGTGCCAAATGAGAGAGGTAGGGTACAAGAGCACAAAGCTCCATTCCGCAAACAGTTGAGTGCGCAAGCCTTTAAAGCAACGTTATACTCTTTTGTCAGTGAGAGACGCGTTTACAGTCAGCACATAGTCACTGTCTAGTGGTCTTTGTTTTCAAGTACGCAACTCCTGGCATTCGCTGTTCTTCTGCGGTCGGTTATCAAACAGCGTTGCATTACTGCAGGCGCCCCTTCTGGATTGAGGGTGAATTGCCTGTATTCTTTGTAATGCCTCATGCACCGAACCGAGATGCCAACTTCCCCGTCTGCTCCGCATCATCAGTGAAAGAAAATATCAGTAACACTTTCTATGAAGCCCCTATTTATAATACATTATAATGGTATTTCTAAGGTATTATAATGAATGCATAATGCATTATAAAAAAAAAAAGCCTTATAATATGTTATATCATATTATGAATAATCATAACAACAATTATAATACATTATAATACTTGAGTATTTGAGGTTATAACTTTTAAGATTATGATTATTTATAACACACAATAGACAGCATATAAAATCATATTACTTTTTTTTTTTTTTTTTTTACATTATATTACGTTTTATTTTGATGGTCCCCCTAGTCTATTGACAATAAGCAATTTTCCAACTACATGTCAACTAACACTGCTCAGAGCAGTGGTTCCCAACCACATTCCTGGAGGCCCCCCAACACTGCATGTTTTCCATGTCTCCTTAATCAAACACACCTAATTCAGATAATCAGCTCATTAGTAGAGACTCCAAGACCTGAAATGTGTGTGTCAGACAAAGGAAAGATGCAAAATGTGCAGTGTTGGGGGGCCTCGAGAAACGTAGTTGGGAACCACTGCCTTAGAGTATTAGTAGACTTAGGTTAAGATTAGGCTAGGTAGCAGGTTCACGTACGTAAAGTTACTTATAATCAGTTTGTCTTTTGGGGAACCATCAAAATACAGTGTTAGCATATATTTAGCATATTACTAATAATAATTACTGCTAGCTGACATGCAGTACCATCAAAATAATAAAACTGATAATACAGATGTGTTATATTACACATTCATCTGATCTGATACCTAATCTTATGGCTCTTTGATAAATATTATTATTATTATTATTATTACTTATAAGTGGTCTTTGTATGCTTTAGGTAAAGAGACATGCATAACATGGCAACATATGAGACTTAATAATACATTATAACTATGAGGAGGTAATCATACTTTTAAAATTTATAACCACAAATAAGTAAAAATTCTAATACATTAAAACTGTTTTTTTGAATACTCATGAGATGATACAACGTTGTTTTTTATAATGCATTATGCATTCATTATAATGCCTTAAGAATACTCTTATAATGTATTATAAATACGGGCTTCACAGAAAGTTTTACCAAAATATCTCTCAGGAGTGCACAGCACATAAATATTGCTATAAATCCATATGATGTTATAAAGTACATTTTTTTAAAAATAGATAAAGTACTTAGCTTCCATGTCCTTTCTTTTGAAAAAAAAAAATGTCTGTGTCTGTTCCACATCGATATGATATTAAAATATATTACAAAAAATATTTTGTTAGTAAAATTGAACACTTTTCGCTGTTTTCCGTCCTTATATGCTTCTCATCACGAGCAAAGAAAATGGCATCTATAAAAAATATTTTAGATGGGTCAGGCGCGCACAGTGAGAAAATGCCTCTGACTCTGCAGTGTTAATAAAGGTGATTCTCTGTATTTACACTGGCCAGAGGGCACTGTTTACACTAGCTAGTGTTAATCCCCAAAAAATTCAACACCAAAACTTTAACACTTTACTTTAAAAGTCCTTAATACTAGGATTTCAACACTGGAGATTTTGCTCTGTATTTTTCGAATTTCATGAAAATGTCCCAGCGCGATATCCAGCGGGTTTTCCCAGATATTTTTGTCCACATTTTTTATTTTTTCGTTCTATACATTACAATATACATTTACAATATAACTTAGGTTTAACATCAGAAAAACAACATCAATTTTAAGCCCAGCCCTGCAAACTCATGGGAAACTGCCTCCATGTGTTCTGGGCTCTTCAGGAGGTGAATCACTTGGTGGCGAATGGCCAGCACCTCCTCAGTGATGCAGTGACAGTGGAACGAGGTATGTCAAATACTCTGGGGACCACTCTGTATGATGTACCACTGGCTAGCCAGAAAAAAAAAAACACCAGGGTCTTGTTTGTGGCACCCCTTGAATGTTGCAGTTCACTTCTCAGAAGATCCAGCAGAACTGTCAGGGCCTTTCTGCTCAGCCAAAAACCGTTAAAAAACCTGTCCAGCACTGGCACATTCAGCTTTACACTGCAGTACAGGGGTCTGTTCTGATTTAGGGAAAGAAGGAAAAGAGAAAATTTCTATTTTCTTGCATATTCTAATATATGTAAGGTATTGACAGTAAAATTAAAGGTATGTACAGTATTGTTCTGAAAAATAATTTGTTAGGTTGGTTTTGCATTAATATTACTGCTGCACCACGGTGTATGTTACATTTGACTTCGGAATAAAAAAACAAAAAAAAAAAAAACAAAAACGTAGTATTTCACATTTGTACGAGAATACTTAAAGATATGTACTTCCTTACCGTCCACCACCAATTATTTTGAAAATTAAACTAACAACATTTATTGTCAGAATATTAACAAATTGTTATTAACAACTATATCAAAGGCCGAAGGACTCCGACCGGCTGCACTATTCAGCTGTGAAAATTGAGCTGTACAATGCTATTTTTTTTTTTTTTAATTATTATTTTTACAATACTCTCTTTTTTATTTTATTCAGTTTAATTTTATGCTTAACTGCCTAAAAATAAGGGTTGCAAACCTGTCTAAATATGTTCACCATGGTCAAGACAATAAACTACATAAAATCTTTTGTAACCTTTGTAAAATATCAATCAGCATTTGAACCGCTATGTGTGTGCGTGCGTGTGTATTTTGTATTTTTCAGATATATCATTATCGTTCCAAGCCAATACCAGCATTTAAACGTGTAATCCGGACGCGGTAAAGCAATAGTGGAACACTCCCACCGTCTCCTCCTTCATGACGTAAAACATAAAAACAAAAACGAGCACTTCTGGCTCCACCTGTCCTGTCAGGACGGCAGCTCTCCTTGCTATGCGACAGGAGCGGTAATCTGGAACCCCTGGTGGAGCAATTACGAAATCGTCGGGGCGTCCTTCGTGCACTTCGAAGGGTGCTTCGTGCATTTCACTTTGGGACACAGTTCACATATATTTCGCTCCTCCCCTAACTACTCATACTCTCGTCTACTTTCAATGCGAGGCGGGTGGCATTTTAAAACGAGCCTATTACTCCAATGAGATCACTCCATACTCCCAGCTGACAGCTCAACCAGCCCCGCCTTCAATCTACACATCCAACTTCATCCCAGTGTTACGAAAAGTTTGGTTTGGCTTCACCATGCTTTAATTCTGATATAATATTTGTACCCATAAAGTTTGGCGATTCGACGTCGATATTTGTGAGGTGATACAGGGATCTACACCATGCAGAATGGACAAAAAGGGAAACACCGATATCGCATTTAAAACTACTGGGTGCACCTGGTTAAGTTTAGTCAGTGATCAAGTTGGAGTTCCTTTGGATCAGGTAAGTGTTTATTCATTTAAAAAACAAAGACTGTTTTGTCTTGGGAAACTTAAGACTTTGATTTTCTTTGGGATATGATTTAAACAAACATAAAGGCAATATCTAAAAGTATGTGGTCAAGTCAAGTAACAAGTACTCTGTATAAAATCTCTTAACGTTTTATCCTGTTTTACAACTTGTAGGCATAATAAACTCCGCAAACAATGACACGATGTTCACGCTGCCAGAAGAGAACTGGTTTTTCAAGTTTTTCCCCCTTTCTTCACCTTGGAGCTTTTCTTTACTTGCCACATTCGCCTTTGACTTTATTTTGCTATAAAGGTGCTTTAATAACGTACTTCATAAAACTCATTTGATCTTACCAGTCAAAAGTTTTTAAACAGTACATTTTTTTTTTTTTTTATTAATTCTCTTCTGCTCACCAAGCCTGCATTTATTTGATCCAAAATACAGCAAAAGCAGTAATATTGTGAAATATGTTTGCTATTTAAAATAACTGCTTTCTATTTGAATATATTTTAAAATGTAATGTATTTCTGTGATCAAAGCTAATTTAAGCATCATTACTCCAGTCTTCAGTGTCATATGATCCTTCAGAAATCATTCTAATATGCTGATTTGCTGTTCAAGAAACATTTATGATTGATGCTTGCCAAAGACGAAGCATCACTATTATTATCTCTCATACTTATTATTATTAAGTTGGCATGAAAAAGCCACACCTACCGACACCTATCTCCTCCTACAGCTTTCAAGCTAGAGCCACCAAACTCGGCCCATACCTTCAGACTGGTCTGACTCTGTGTGCTGTAGCTTTTCAGACTGATCCGACTTATGGTTTTCGTAAACTAGACTATCAAAACTACCAAAATCCCATAGACTTACATTGACGGAATGTTTAAATAAGCCAAGACTATTCAAACTCCAACTGTCAAAATTCAAACTTAAAGTCCCCATTAATCAGAAATAAAGATTTGGCTTTTAGTATGAATGTGTTAACCTTAATGTTATCTATAAGCTAGTCTGCTCCAAAGCAACGGCAAAATTCACATTTACATGATATAAGCATTCAAAACCTATAGCATTTTACTTCCGCCAATATGAATCAACGATTTTGATGACATCACGTTGCACTTCAGCTTCTCATCAAACTTTCTGTCCAATCAAATGTTCTCTAGAATCCGAAGCGTCCCGCCCCCTACCCTATAAATAGATGCTGAAGCTGTGGCTGAGATCAGTCACTTGTTCACAGTGTTAGTATTTTCTGTACAGTGAATGACAGGGCACAATGGAGGCGATGGGGAATGATTCAGACAGTGTAAATATGCTTTGTATTGGGGCAAATGAGGTCTGGTTTTCCATTGTGTCACACGAACCATGGCAGTGTGTGTGATCTGCTGCGGACTTTGGCTCTGGTCTAGAGACGTGATCGCCATCATATGCGTGAGTCGGCATATATTAAACACGGCATATATTTTAACTACAACTACACAGCCTCAGCATTAGGGATGGCTCGATACCATCATTTTGGCTTCGGTATGATACCAGAATGTGATACCTTGATATTGGTACTAAATCGATACCATAGGTAACAAATAACCAGTCTCAAAAGATAAACAATTTAGTAAGTAATGTCAACATACTAAACATGTGTTATTAATTAGTTCATTTATCATGTGTAACTAATTATTGATGTAGATTAATAAGTGCTGTAATACTGTTAGGTCAGCTTACCTAATGAATTTTGACCAAGGTTGCTTTACTGTAAAGTATTATTCTAACAGTCAAAGTACTCAAAATCATGTTAATCTCTCTCTCTCTCTCTCTCTTTTTCTCTCTCTCTCTGACTGTTTTCAGATTTCAGTTGTGATCAGTTGTGAATAAAAGTTGATCAAATCAGGGCTTGAAATTAACTTTTTTACTTGGTAGCACTGATGCTCCCAAATTCAAAAAGTTAGGGGCACCAAAAAAATGTAGGAGCACCCAATGAATATTAAGGAGCACCACAACTGCCAATTGAGAGGAACGCCCAGCAACATCCTGATGATTTATAGCTTATTACACCAGTAATAATGATTTATTGCATTAAGAAACGGACAAGAAAGAATGAAAATATGAGTGCATGAACAAGATGTTTATTTTCTCAATTACAGGTCAAACTCTCTGTAGCCATTTAAATTAGAGGCAACCACTGCATTTTAAAACTTAATCCACAGAACGATGCTGCATGCATGAGCTGTTTCTGGTTTAAATTACATTATAATTTCAGTATCTGAAGCAAAAACAGAATGGTCTGACAGACTAGCTTTGTGAAATTATGCTACATAATTTTACACCTGGGCCAAACCACTCATGAAAGATAACTTACTCTAGTAATCAGGCGCTGTTTGACAGGCTTTTTATTTATATATATATTTTTTTTTTTGAGGGCGCATGCTTCCAATGTAAGCGCATGTCAGAACACCACGCGAATGAAATGTTTAAGCGGCAAGGTTTAAACCACATGTAAATATTGTACTTGTGTGATTGCAAGTAAGTGCAGTGTTTAGTGAGTGGAATTCTGCTGTTGAGTAAACGTTTGTTGTAAATGCATGTCGCGTGAGACGGAGGCACCAGAACTGCAACTGATAGAATGTGCACTGTAGCACGATAGGCTTACTTTATTTCTTCAGTAATAGAAGATCGTAGGGATATTTTAATCGTCAAGAATCAAAAATGTTTGTAGCGAACACCGAACTTTTCTTAAAACGGTCAGTTCCCCTCAGAGATACATTCTTATAAACCCCCGTTTCAATATTTAGGATAATATTTCCAATATTTTGGGCATTGTGAACTGTGATTTTGCTCTGCCTGCTACAGTATTTTTTTTTTTCTTTGTGTTTGTCTTTAGCGTCTCTGGCTAACGGATGTTTAAAGAGTTTGTAATATTTCCACACATATGACATTTTGAAAAATGATACAGCATACAGTTCGCGTGCAAGCCCGGAACAGAGATCAGTAGAAATGTGTCCAGTCGGTGCATCTGTACTCCACTGTATAGATTAAATATAGATTATTTATTGTTAAAACTACAAAGTTAATTGTCAAGACAAATATTTTGACATACTTTTGTAGGCTATTTGTCCGTCAGAGACACGTTTCTTTGTGATCGCTTGAAATTTTAAATTAACAAGGCTTAAAAACACGTCCAAATGATGAACTTTCCTGACAACGCGGTAGCATACTGTTATGCTATTTAAACTTATTATTATTCTTCTGAGACCAGATGTTCCAACTCTAACTCATCCCAGGACTTTAACGCCACAAGCCCCAAACTCAGCAGACACCTGAGCTTTGATGTCTAGTTTGTTGGTATATGTTTTTAGACTAACAGTTTTCCTATAAAAAATTATTAAAAATCAAAAATTTCACCATAGACGTACATTGGCTGACGAAAAAATGCCCCCTCTAGAGGAGCAATTGTAGTCCACTAGAGGTAGGAGCCTCTCACTTAGTTTCACTTTCAAATTGGTTAAAAATACAAATAAATACATAAATTTCATTCATACTAACAAACTACACCAACAAGTTGCGAATGCCACACACAAGTTGTGAATGCCAGGAGTTGCGCACTTGAAAACAAAGCCCACTAGACAGTGACCATGTGCTGATTCTGAAAACGTCTCTCACTGACAAAGGAGTATAACGTTACTTTAAATGCTTGCGCAATCAACTGTTTGCTAAATGGAGCTTTGTGCTCTTATCCATACCGAACCATGACATCTGTGTACCATTACACCCCTAATTAGAACACATCAAGAGCTAAATTCAGGTGTTTTGTGAGCTGTTTTATGTGACACTGAAAGCCTTGTGTGTAGGGATGCAACGATTATAGATTTTGCTGGTACGATGATTGTCTGAGGAATAATCACAGTTTTACGATAATTATTATGTATTTATTCATTTCACAACATTACTAATGTATAAAATCACATGAACACTCTTTTGATATCAAAATGTTATTTATTGCTGGCTTTTGAAATAGAAATAACACAATTGCCAATAATACAACACATAAATGCTGCAATGCGGCAATTAAGTGCGAAGCATCTCACTTTTAGTTTCGATTCGAGCCATTTGCATAGCTATAGACTTTGGGCTTAAGTCAGGAGGCACGCCCAGCTGTTATCACTCCAGTATCATTTGCTTGTGTATATATCCATTATCCGCGGAAACGTTCAGCCGTCGTGTTCAGCCTCCTCGTGTGAAGACCGACGAGGGTAAAGACCTGCGACTTTTTCCTGCGCGACTTTAACCGAGCAATGAAACCGACAACGCACTTAGGTACTCATCTTACTTTCCCTTCATACACTCCCATCAGGCAACCAACTAGACCTAATATACACACGCAGTTGCATTGCAGACAACAGTTTGGTTAAACCCCTACACATCTCTGACCATTTCTTCATTACATGTAACCTACATCTTGCTACCAGTACACCTCCAACCCATCTACCTGTTACTTTCAGATGAAACCTACGCTCCCTTTCACTTCCCTCTACAACCCTTTTCTCATCTCTAGAGGTTAATGCAGCTACTGACACCTCATGCTCTACTTTAACTTCTTGCCTAGACGATATATGTCCTCTCTCTTCCAGGCCAGCACGGGCCACCCCTCCTAACTCCTGGTTATCCGATGTTCTCCGCGAACATCGGTCCAAACTCAGGGCAGCAGAGACAAAATGGCGCAGATCTAAAGATCCATCTAACTTGAGTATGTATCAGTCTTTGCTTTCATCCATACTGCCAAATCCTCATACTTCCACAACAAAATCAACAATGCTCCAGACACACATAACCTCTTCAAAATATTCAGCTTTCTGCTGCTTTTGACACTGTGAATCATCAGATCCTCCTGTCCACCCTCTCATCGCTGGGCATCACAGGAATTCCACTTCGCTGGTTTAAATCCTGGAGGGGAGGTATCCAAAGCACATCATCTGGTCACTGGGGTTCCTCAGGGATCAGTTCTTGGACCCCTCCTCTTCTCCATATACACTACATCACTGGGGCCCATCATACAGGCAGATGGCTTCTCCTACCACTGCTATGCTGATGACACACAGCTCTATCTTTCATTTCAACCAGATGATCCAACGGTAGCTGCACGGCTCTCAGGCTGCCTGGCGGACATCTCGGAGTGGATGAAACAACATCACCTACCTCTATTATTTTGGTTTGTGAGATCGTGGAGACTGCGCTGCACACATGTACATACATTTAGGAGGACACAAACTCCTTGTGAACTGTTACGAATCTGGTCGGTGTTCTGCAGTCCACTCACCACCAGATGTCACTCTCACCCTATCATCACACACAGACTGTTGCACTTCACCCCGGACTACATTCCCCATCATTCAGCGTGCTGATTGGGTCAGCACCTGTGACCAATCAGTGGCGCTATAAAAGCCCCGGTCTTTCCCTTTGCAAGTCACGGGGTATTGTGATTAGTATTGTTGTTGTTGTTGTTATTTTCATTGTTAGCGTTTCCTAGTTTCCTGTGTTTAGTTCCCTCGCCTGGCCATCTCGTCTCGTCTGTCTCGCCGCCTGCCCACTGGACTCTTGCTCGTTTCTTGGATTATTCTCTACGTCTTGCCTTTGATATTCCTGTTTGCTACTGTTTGACCCTGCCTGTACGACCATGTCTTTGCCTCGTCCCATTAATAAAAGCTCGCAGATGGATCCGCTCGCCTCTCGTCTCACTCACTCCGTTACAGAATACTCCGTCAAAACAGGATCCAGCAGCTTCACCCCCGGACAGTCAACAGATATGGACACTGACAGAATTCTTTTCAGGATCAAACAAGGACCACGCACACTTGAACAGTACATCCGTGAGTTTTTGGCCATCTCAAATTATTCTACCCTCCCTGACTGTACAATCATTGAAATATTCTGTGATGGCGTAAATGAACCTTTAAGGCGAGGCTGAGACGCGAGGGCCCGCGCTCATCTCTGGCTGCTTTCATGGACTTTGCGTTATTGTGTGTGGGTTCGCCATCTACTGTGGGTGTCGTGGATGAGGAGCGCGACGCCACGGAACCACTGGCCGCCTGGCTCACTCGTGAAATGGCGGCCACGCTGTAGCGCGCTCAAGCGATGGCAACGGCTACGGATAGCACTCATCTAATGGCGGCGACAGCTGTGCCCGTTCACGAGATGGCGGCCGCGCCGGGGCGCGTTCATACCATAGCGGCGACAACAGAGCCCGTGCACAAAATGGCGGTGACAGCGGTGCCCGTTCGTAAGATGGCAGCTGCGCCGGTGCACGCTCACAAGATGGCAGCGACGGCGGAGCCCGTTCACAAAATGGCGGCGAAAACGGAGCTCCGTCACGTCGTAGCTGCCATACCAGAGCCATATAAAGTTAAAGCTACGGTTCCTGAGTCAAACCAATTCAAAGCTGATGCTGTTCCTGAGTCAAGCAAGGTCAAAGCTGCTGTTCCTGAGCCAAGCAAAGCTGTGTTCCCCAAGTCAAGACAGATTGCAACTGCTGTTCCTGAGTCACGCACAGTCAAAGCTGCTGTTCCTTCAAGGTCAAGCTAGGTCTCACCCAAGCACCCCGAGCCACTGCACAAGATGGCCGCCATACTAGAGCCTGTCGCCAAGATGGCCGCCCTGCCAGAACCTACACTCAAGATGGCCGTTACTCCCCTGATGCCAGAACCAGACTACATCAGGTCTGCTGCTCCAGAACCAGATCACGCCATGTCTGTCAAACCACAGCCACCTTACGTCGCCACGTCAGCCAAGTCAACGCCCGCTAACGCCACGTCAGCCAAGCCACAGCCTGCTCACGTCATGTCTTCTGCTCCTGAGTCTGCATCCATCATGGCCGCCCTTCCAGATGTGGTTCCTGAGTCAAGTCACATTACAGCTGCTGTTCCTGCTAAGTCAAGTCACGTGGCAGCTGAGGTTCCTGTGCTAAGACAAGTCGTAGTTATCCTTTCAGAGACAAGCCAAGACACAGTTTCACATCCTGATTCAAGCCAAGATACAGCACCTCCTAAATCACGTCAAGCCGCAGCTGCTCCAGCATATTTAAGTCAAGCCGCAGCTTCTCCAGCAAATTCAAGTCAAGTCACCGCTGATCTTCACAAGCCAAGTCAAGTCACCGCTGATCTTCACAAGCCAGGTCAAGCCACAGCTGATCTCCATGAGCCAAGTCAAGCCTTAGCCGGTCCCCACGAACCAAGTCAGGTCACAGCTGATCCCTGCAAACCAAGTCATGTCTCGTCTGACGGCCCAGAGCCTCGCCATGTCTCGTCTGACGGCCCAGAGCCTCGCCGTGTCTCGTCCGACACCCCAAGGGCACGACCTGTCATGATGGCCAGCGTGCTGGACCCACCACTGGTGTCAGTGCGGGCAGCCAGCCTCCCTGTGGCATCGGCACCTTCTAAACCCACCAGTAAAGAGACCCTGCCACCTGCTGCTGCTCTTCCCTTAATGGCGGTTGCCATTTGGTGTGTGTGGGCTGCACACTGTGCTCCTGAGGTCATGTCTGTTCATAAGTCAGCTCCTGAGGTCACGTCTGTTCACAAGTCAGCCCCTGAAGTCACGTCTGATCCCAAGCCTGCTCCAGAGCTCACGTCTGCTCACAAGTATGTCTCTGAGGTCATGTTTGATCACAAGCCTGCTCCAGAGCTCCCGTCTGATCACAAGCCTGCTCCTGAGGTCCCGTCTGGTCCCAAGTCTGCTCCAGAGGTCCCGTCTGGTCCCAAGTCTGCTCCAGAGGTCCCATCTGGTCCCAAGTCTTCTCCAGAAGTCTCAAGTCTGCTCCAGAGGTCCCGTCTGACCACGAGTCAGCTCCAGAGGCCTTCCCCGTCAGAGAAGCTGTGCCAATGCCTCCAGAGTGTCAGCGTTAGCTGTAGAACCTCTTATGGAGGGGAGCGTTATCCTTTGGACTCTCTGCTTCTCTTCTTATTCTGTCTGCCTCCTCTGTCCCTGTTCCAGGTCCCAGTCCATGATGCGGGTTTCTGCTCCACCCTGGAGGGCTCCTGCGCCCTCCTGCTCCGCCCTGAGAGGGCTCCTGCGCCTCCTGCTCTGCCTCCGGCTCCGCCCTGGAGGGCCCCTGCGCCTCCTGCTCTGCCCCGGAGGGCACCTGCGCCTCCTGCTCTGCCTCCTGCTCCACCCTGGAGGACTCCTGCGCCTCCTGTTCCGCCTTGGAGGGCTCCTGCGCCTCCAGCTCCGCCCTGGAGGGCTCCTGCTCCGCCTTCGGCTCCGCCCTGGAGGACTCCTGCACCTCCTGCTCCGCCCTGGAAGGCTTCTGCCCTGCCGGTTCTGCCTCAGTCTCCTGGCCCTCCCACCACTCCCCAGGACTGTTTTTCGGTTGGAGCGTCTGGAAGCCGCTATGTTAGGGGGGGGGGCTATGTTACGAATCTGGTCGGTGTTCTGCGGTCCACTCACCACCAGATGTCACTCTCACCCTATCATCACACACAGACTGTTGCACTTCACCCCGGACTACATTCCCCATCATTCAGCGCGCTGATTGGGTCAGCACCTGTGACCAATCAGTGGCGCTATAAAAGCCCCGGTTTTTCCCTTTGCAAGTCACGGAGCATTGTGATTAGTATTGTTGTTGTTGTTATTTTCATTGTTAGCGTTTCCTAGTTTCCTGTGTTTAGTTCCCTCGCCTGGCCATCTCGTCTCGTCTGTCTCGCCGCCTGCCCACTGGACTCTTGCTCGTTTCTTGGATTATTCTCCACGTCTTGCCTTTGATATTCCTGTTTGCTACTGTTTGACCCTGCCTGTACGACCATGTCTTTGCCTCATCCCATTAATAAAAGCTCGCAGATGGATCCGCTCGCCTCTAGTCTCACTCACTTCGTTACATGAACACTGCCCCGTGACTTTTATTAATAAAATAGATTAAATAGCCTACTGGATCGCTACCTTATATTCATCAGCAACGAGGGTGTAAAAGTGCTGTTTAAATAACTAAACTCACAGCTTCATTGTCACCTCTCTCTCTCTTTCTCTCGGTCGAATAATTAATTAAGTAGCTAAATGTTATAATGTTAAAATATCAAATAAACGTGATCTTACAACACTATTTCATCTTTTTCTGATCTGAAGCATTTTTTTCTGATGCTGAGCTAACAATCCCTTACGTGTTCACTCTTTAGCAAAAGTTTTTATGGCAATATTTAAATGACACCCTGGTCATTCTTGGTGTACCCAAAAAAAATCCCACACTATTGACTTTAGGCATTTCTCTGGTGAAAATAATGCTTTGCTGTTTGGCCCCTTTGCCATACAATAGTTAACCTAGTGTGTGTAGCCTCCGTGTCTTTGATAAGCACCGCATTTTAAGCTGGCGCACTCCTAGTGTAACTTTGTTTTCGTTTTGCACAAGTTGCAACAGTTCCATTCCATGCAACAGATACACTCTGTGTAGCAGAGCTTTTACTATTAATTAACCATGACGTTTTAAAGCACGGTTAATTCGTGAAACTGGTTGTATGTATTCATTTATCACTCTAACAAGGATCAATATTTAATTAAAACTATACAATGTTATTTTAAGATTTTTCCATTCCTACATCTAAACACCTACAAACCTAAAACCTGCTCTGTTATACTATTGTTTAACTGATATCTACACTTTTAAAATCATAATAAACTTGTTTGTTATAATGGACAATTACAGCGGTCTATAACAAATATTACCAAGGTTCGTACAAGCTGCTTAAAATGTACCTCACTTTTACCTTTTGAAAAGTAAATTCTAAAAAACACCCATATTTATGAAAAGGTGCTTGACCTACTGAAAAACAATATGAATGAAATTAGTGTTTAATTTTTGTTGTTAATTTCTTTGTTGTCATCATAACCTTCTTCATTACAATACAAAATAAGTGTCTATAGTAAATATTATGAAAACAACTGTTGTACTTTTTTCATCATTATATTGTTTACATATTATAATTAATTTCTCATTTAACAAATCACATAATAAATAATCATTACTGCTTAAAAATGTAAATCAAAAATTAAAATCTTAAAGCATGAAATAAGATCAGTGAATTTGTGTTTAATATGAATATATTGTCAGTAAACTAATCATTAAACATTGTAATCATTCAAAAAATATTGACCATTTCATCTCAATGTGATTCAGGGATTAAGGCCATAATACTAATGTTGTCTATTTTTATAATACAGTGCTAATTAACATATCAACCGGTATTACAATATACTATCCACCATTTTCTAAGCCTATTACATTTTAAATTATTGGAGGCACCTCTGGTTTGGGGACGTTCCACATTTAAAAAGACAAATCATAAGGTTGCACTTCAAATAATCCTTGCCCATCAGTTTGACTGTATGAGCTGGAAATTTTCCTTCTTCTCTTTTCAGATGTCAGAACAATATTGTAACACTTCATAAGAAAGCATTTTAAAAAAGTTAATATCACTTTAGTGGTATTTAACACGTGCATGATATTGTTGTGCAAATAACCAAGGGTGGGTAAAATGTCACTTTATGGCACCTGGTTTTTGAAAATGCTTATGTGTAACAGTTACTCACAAATTTTGTGTCATGAGGTGTGGGAAAAAGATTGATAAAGTAACACATTTTCTGCCACATTCTATAATAATGTGAAGTTGTTTAATGTTTGTTGTATTTTACTGCATTTCTGCATGTTTTGCTAAGGACTTTTATTTTGGTGTTGCCTCCTCCGAGAATTTAATTCGCGTGCTGTTCTGACGTGCACTTTTTTCTGATCACAGAAAAGTGATCAGCATTTTTTTAATTTTTTTATTTATTGATGTAATTTTCTGCATGTATAGGGCAATGCATAGGGAATAGATGTGTCAAAAAATAATGACCTGCTGAACTGCATCAGCAAATTAAGTGTAAGTTTCATACCTTTAATTTGTGATGTTAAAGGAGAACTCCACTTCCAGAACAACAATTTACAAATAATTTACTCACCCTTTGTCATCCAAGATGTTGAAGTCTTTCTATCTTCAGTTGTGAAGAAATTATGGTTTTTGAGAGAAGCATTTCAGGATTTTTCTCCATATAATGGACTTCACTGGTGCCCAGATTTTGAACTTCCAAAATGTAGTTTAAATGCAGCTTCAAAGAGCTCTAAACGATCCCAGGCGAGGAAGAAGGGTCGTGTCTAGTGGAATGATTGGTAATTTTTTTGTATACTTTTTAAGCACAAAAGCTTGTGTAGCACAGGCTCTGGCATGCACGTCCACGACACTACGTACTATTGAATCACGTCGAAAGGTCATGCAGAACGTAGGCGGAACTACAGACCCAGTGTTTACAAAGCGAACGCACAAAGACTAAGGAAGTGCAAGTAAGTCAAACACTGTTTACAAACAAAAAGGTACAACGATGTCAGACGATTCTGAAGTTGTAGGAGAAAATAAGATGGAGTTTTTCGCCATACTTCACCTTTTTGAGCCGGAGTACACAGATGATGAACTTAGACGTGATTCGTAGCGTCGTGGACGCGCATGCCAGAGCCTGTGCTACACAAGCTTTCGTGCTTAAAAAATATACAATTTTTTTTTATTTTTTGAAAAAAAAAATGACAGATTGTTTCACTAGATAAGACCCTTCTTCCTCGGCTGGGATCGTTTAGAGACCTTTGAAGCTGCATTTAAACTGCATTTTGGAAGTTCAAAATTGGGGCACCAATGAAGTCCATTGAAGAAATACTTTCCTCAAAAACCATAATTTCTTTATGACTGAAGACAGAAAGACATAAACATCTTGGATGACAAGGGGGTGAGTAAATTATTTGTAAATTGTTGTTCTGGAAGTGGACTTCTCCTTTAATGTGACAGTGGTCCCAAATAAGTGCTAGAACCTGGTAATAATAATAATACAATAATCTATTGTATTCTTATTAACAATTCAGTCATTTTATTTTTTATGGCATTATGGGCACCTTTATAAACGTAATAAACATTCAAAAAGCTAATCTAAAATACTGGCTGATACTCTATAGGAAAAAGTAAGCACAAGTAATGCTGTCACTGTATATCACCTTAACTGTCAAATAGCTGAAACATTAAATATTTACAGTGGGTACGGAAAGTATTCAGACCCCCTTAAATTTTTCACTCTTTATATTTATATTGCAGCCATTTGCTAAAATCATTTAAGTTCTTTTTTTTTTTTTTTTCCTCATTAATGTACACACAGCACCCCATATTGACAGAAAAACACAGAATTGACATTTTTGCAAAAAGAAAAACTGAAAAATCACATGGTCCTAAGTATTCAGACCCTTTGCTCAGTATTTAGTAGAAGCACCCTTTTGATCTAATACAGCCATGAGTCTTTCTGGGAAAGATGCAACAAGTTTTTCACACCTGGATTTGGGGATCCTCTGCCATTCCTCCTTGCAGATCCTCTCCAGTTCTGTCAGGTTGGATGGTAAACGTTGGTGGACAGCCATTTTTAGGTCTCGCCAGAGATGCTCAATTGGGTTTAAGTCAGGGCTCTGGCTGGGCCATTCAAGAACAGTCACAGAGTTGTTGTGAAGCCACTCCTTCGTTATTTTATCTGTGTGCTTAGGGTCATTGTCTTGTTGGAAGGTAAACCTTCGGCCCAGTCTGAGGTCCTGAGCACTCTGGAGAAGGTTTTCGTCCAGGATATCCCTGTACTTGGCCGCATTCATCTTTCCCTCGATTGCAACCAGTCGTCCTGTCCCTGCACCTGAAAAACACCCCCACAGCATGATGCTGCCACCACCATGCTTCACTGTTGGGACTGTATTGGACAGGTGATGAGCAGTGCCTGGTTTTCTCCACACATACCGCTTAGAATTAAGGCCTGGTGGAGGGCTGCAGTGATGGTTGACTTTCTACAACTTTCTCCCATCTCCCGACTGCATCTCTGGAGCTCAGCCACAGTGATCTTTGGGTTCTTCTTTACCTCTCTCACCAAGGCTCTTCTCCCCTGATAGCTCAGTTTGGCTGGACGGCCAGCTCTAGGAAGGGTTCTGGTCGTCCCAAACGTCTTCCATTATAGGATTATGGAGGCCACTGTGCTCTTAGGAACCTTAAATACAGCAGAAATTTTTTTGTAACCTTGGCCAGATCTGTGCCTTGCCACAATTCTGTCTCTGAGCTCTTCAGGCAGTTCCTTTGACCTCATGATTCTCATTTGCTCTGACATGCACTGTGAGCTGTAAGGTCTTATATAGACAGGTGTGTGGCTTTCCTAATCAAGTCCAATCAGTATAATCAAACACAGCTGGACTCAAATGAAGGTGTAGAACCATCTCAAGGATGATCAGAAGAAATGGACAGCACCTGAGTTAAATATATGAGTGTCACAGCAAAGGGTCTGAATACTTAGGACCATGTGATATTTCAGTTTTTCTTTTTTAATAAATCTGCAAAAATGTCAACAATTCTGTGTTTTTCTGTCAATATGGGGTGCTGTGTGTACATTAATGAGGAAAAAAAATGAACTTAAATGATTTTAGCAAATGGCTGCAATATAACAAAGAGTGAAAAATGTAAGGGGGTCTGAATACTTTCCGTACCCACTGTATATGATAAATAATTAGAGATTAAATGTTATAATGCTTTATTATCTTATTATTGTAATTTTACCACTGATTTATTTCATTATATATATATATATATATATATATATATTTTTTTTTTTTATCTTTATTTACAAGCGAAAATCTCACAACAGGTTTTATTAAATATTGGTGACAGTCGTTGTCACAATTGCGTCGTGTGCGTGGAATGAGGAGGAGGAGCGAGGAGATCCAAAACATAGTTTATTTATAATATCCACAGGGAAACAGGAACGGACAGGAAACAGCAGGGAACCAGCAACCATAACGTAAACTCACGGAGTAACTATACAGGAAGACAATATAAGAACCGACGATCTAACATTGGACACAACCAAACTTATATACACTAACTAATCAGGGGAGGACAGGTGAAAACAATCAGACGATGACGTAACAAATTGAAAACAGAAACGAAAAGACCAAATGAGGGCATATGTTGGGGAAAAACACACAAAACCGTCCAAAAGGTCTGACAGTCGTCCCTTTGCACCATCTGTGGTGATTTTGCGAACGAGTTTCACATGTAAGTCACGGCGGTGGTACATGTAGCGGTAATACGCATTTTGGTTGAGTACCTTCTGTACACCTACTGTACCTGAAAAACAAAGCACTGTTTATTTTATTTGTATATTATGTGTATTTGTAATGTGTATTATGTGTATTTGTAATGTGTATCTTATAGGGGTGTGACGAGACACTTATCCTACGAGACAAGATGAGAGGAGACACGAGACTGGGTTCACGAGAATGAGACGAGATTTTTACTTTTTTTTTTTCTTTTTTTAAAGAATAAATTATGAAATATATAGGGAAAAATTGTATTTTATTAAACTGAAAAACATAAAATCCATGTGCATTTTGACATGAACATTTACTTTATGAAGTTAAACTTTTAACAAATTATATGCTGTTGTAAACTAAAAATGCATGATTCTGGATAAATTGAAAATCACAATTTTTTCATCACGATTCTGAAGAAAAGAAAGATTAATCTAATCTTAACAAAATAATATAATATATAGTGGTTCTGACATAATGTTCATTGCTTAAAAATATATATATTGGAACAAAACTGTAAAAAATAAAGAAGTCAGTGTCTCAATTAATAAAGAAAAGTTTAAGTTCACTGTAAGTGAATGAAAACATCCTGCAAAGTTTTAAGGGTATAAAGGTATTGTCTCTCAAAAGAAGAGTCGATTCTGAATCACTGAAATAAGTCATTTTTAAAACGAATCCCAAGCTGTTTCATGTTGACATCAACATGAAACATTAGCATATTGCCCGCGCAGACCCAGGACCCCCCTGATGGGGTAAACTGGAGGAGAAAATAGGATGCAAGTTTTTTTGACATACCCTATGTCCGACATACCATGACTGTCTTGAACCGGAGTGCACAGAACAGAGCTAGACATGATGAGAATTTATAGTTTTAAAGAAAATGGCTGATCGTTTCGCTAGATAAGACCCTTATTCTTAGGCTGGGATCGATTAGAGGCCTTTTGATGCTGCATTGAAAATGCATTTTTAACCTTTAATCCATTGAGCACCATTGAAGTCCTCTATATGCAGACAAATCCTGGAATGTTTTCCTTAAAAGTGAACAGATATTGCTGTTAGCCAGTTAGTCATTGTCTAGAAATGTTGATGAATAGTGAATGTTTGTCGTTGTTATTACTTTAAGTTATGATAAAGAATAGAGCAATACATTGGTGTACAAACTGCAGTGCTTTATCAATACATTTCTGTGTTGGGCTAACGCATATGCCATGGGCGCCATGCGCTGCACACAGTAGACCAATCACAAAAGACTGAATCATGGGACCAATCACCACAGATTAGTGTCATGCAAAGGAGGACATGAATCGTTAAGCGAATTGTTTGGGAGTTGTTGAGAAAAAAAGGTAAAAATAAATGCATATTACAAGACAATGAAAGTGTTTTTTGACCTTGCATGCTTGTCAACCTGTTGTTGGGGACGCCCAAAACCAAAATATGAACCTTTCATAATCCAGGTTGTAGGGGCACTTTAAATTTCTTTGCATTTTTTTGCTAGTAGTTAGAGATGCATGATTAATCATTAAAAGACCACAATCTCGATTCAAACATAATCAGAAAAATAATCCATCTCTGAGTCCATGAGTTTAGTTGTTTGCATGAAAAAAAAAAAAAAAAAACCTTTTCTTTACAGCCTTTCATCACTCGTCAAACAAAAGCCACTCACTATATACATGCTCTTGCCAGATGCTTGCGCAATGCCAAGTGCGCCATTCTTAAAACCAGTTCAAGCCAGTTCATACACGTATATCTGGGTTGCTATTTAGAGAAACCCAACACCTCAAGCTATAACACAGATTTTCTTACTCTTTCACTCTATTTGATAAAATATTTTCAAAATGAATTATATATTTTATTGAAACTATATATATATATATATATAATTTATATGTAGTTTAAATGAAATGTATACTTCATCTTAACAATTATCAAATAGAGTTAAATAGTTGAGTTATAGTTGTATTAAGATTCAATATCTACTTGTGCTTTCAGTTGTTCCTTCACATTTATTTATTTATTCATTCATTCATTCATTCATTCATTCATTCATTCATTTTTTTCGAATAAATTTAGTATGAAAGTTTTCAGTGAATCATGTACTTTCATAAAAATGTTTATACGAAGGTTTCATGCATACGTTAGGGCTGGGCGGTATGGCCAAAAAAATTATCACTCAATTATGCAATTATCACGATCATTTTTTTCATATCAGTCGATATCGATAATTATCACGATAAATGTCAAATCTCTATTTCTTTCAAGTTTAAAGTCAGATTTTTGCTCCAAAGTAAAAGTTGTAGAAACCAAACCATTAATTTTCTTTAACAAAATAAATATCTAAATAGAAAAAATAATTTCTGCATGTTCTAATGAGCTGTTTCAAATCAAGAAACAGGTTTTGGGTTGATAAACGCGCTATTTCGTTCCGCTTTTGGCACATACAAATTATATCGTACATTTATCGAACTCCTCATATCGTTTTATCGAGGAAAATTATATCGCGAAAATTATCGTTATCGAATTATCGCCCAGCCCTATGCATACGTTTGTGCGTATACATGCTTGGTGAATGAAAGCCACTGTCTTTGGGAAGGTGAAACTTCGGCCTATTCTGAATACTCTCGACCAGGATTTCACATAGCATGTCTCTGTATTTTGCTTTATCCTGATCCTAACCAAAAAAAAACCCAACTCTTTTATCAAAGAGTCACCTCTTTTATCAAAGTTCTTTCCCCAAATTGAATTTCAGAAATTAGAAATTGAAATTATTTTGCTCCTGAGCTAAATTTTAAGTGTCACTGAAAAGGGTGTGGATAAATGTGAAATGTGGAACAAAAATGTGGGAAAATGGGAAAAAAATGATACATTTGCAAGAAATGTATGTTTTATTACATATGAATCATTTTGACCTCTGTTTCTCACTTTAGGTAAATTTCATTGCCTGCCAGGTTTTTGGACTAGCAGTTGCATTTTGGTTTCGCCTCTGTCTTAATCCTCAGCGTACCACCCCTGAGGTTCGGCATGTTGTCGCTACCATCATTGGAGCTTCATTCGTCATGTTTTGCTTTGGCTGGTAAGGAAAGCCTTTTCTGTTGGAACCTATATCATTTTTATAATATTAACTTATTTTATGACGTCAAACCCAAGTAAAAAATTTAAAAGGTTAGGACTCGTTTTCCTTAACCCTAACCTTGCCAAGGATAAAAAAAAGTTCTACTGAAGAATGTAGAATGAGTCACCTGAAGAGAACTGTGATGAAAGTAGTTGGAACATTATCAGAGAAGTAGATGTTCAGTGCAGCTGGCTTAGTTTTCCAAGACCATATGATAATTGAATCCTTAAGTGATTAGAACATACTGTACAGCCTGAGGAACATAGTCATGTATTTCGCAGGTTTCACTCTGCTCTAAGCCTCTCCTCATTTTTATAACCAAATCATGAGAAAAATAATAAAAGTGCAATAAGCGGTAAAATTGTTTGTGCTGTCCACTAACAATTTTTATAATTAAGACAATACACTAAAATTAGACAGACCCATTAAATTTACAGAATTTTTATACAGTATCACTGTCTTCAACCATTAAGCCACGTTAAACATTTTCTTTATAATGGTTTTCTATCAGAGGAAAACACTTAACATGTATGCACTTTGCATTCATATCCAGGGCTGCTTGCTGGCATATAGTTTGCATCATCAGTATACTATGTTTATCCTTTTAAAATTACTTTCTTAATGGATTAAGCCATGTTATGATTTTTTTTTTTTACTTTATGGGAGAAAAATTATTAAACCGCTAAAACCGGAAGTGACTTAAAGAGAGGGGAGAACGGTCAATGTAAACAATAAAAAAAACCATTGGATCACAATGATTGTTCGGACGCGGAGGAAATTTTAAATTTTTATTTACACTCGTATGACGGACCACAGATACAATTATGGGCCTGCTATGTGGCCAAGAAAGCAGGGACAGGCCATGATTAGACAGAACAACGGTCAGAGGAGACGAATTAAGTTGTGGTGTGAGGAGAATAGGGAAGGTGTCTTGGTGAGAGACCAGTGTTAGCTTAGATATAACGTTACACACATTAGCAAACGATATGTAATCAGGCAAAAAAGCTAGTACTGGTCATCTATGAGTATTGATACTAACCCGTAACAGAATCTAATAATTGTTAATCAAGGCGTCAAACTCGTCAATATCCAACACTAACGTTACGTGTTATTTCGGTTTCTTGTCACCGCAGGAAAGACGGAGAGGGAGATAAACACGTTTTTGTTACATTATATTCTTGTGTGGGAAATGCGAGGCCATGGTCACAGCTAAGGAAAGTCAGTGCTGCAGGGAATTAGATACATACTGGGCCTTGGTGGAGAATATGACCCCCACACTTGATGTGCAAAGTTTGACTGTAAATAAATAGTAAATTAAAGATTTGAGTATCAAAACAATCTTAAAAAAATGTGTTCATCAATTAGAAGTTTCCTATATTTAGGTCACGACTACCTATAAAGTCACACTTTTTGATGCCGTTGGTATAAGACAATTAATACTGACTGCATACAGGCAAGTTTTCTGCTGGGCCTGTGGTATTCTGCATGTGTAAACCCTTACTTTCATGTGTTGTGTCAGTCATTAGTAGACAGTTTACAGAGGAAGGATGACTTTATGAAGGTTTTGAATGGCCCCATTTTGGTGACAATCAATAAAAAAATAATCACACAACCACTTCCAGGCTGGTCTTAGCTGGTCAGGCTGGGAGACCAGCTGGAACGAGCAGCTAAAACCAGCCTGACCAGCCTGGCCAGGCTGAGAGACCAGCTAAAACCAGCTACATCCATCTTAAACCAGCTAAAACCAGTCAACCAGCCTAGGCTGTGTGGGATTACAAATTTAAGAATCTGTTTAAAATAAGCTGATCCTATGCTAGGTTCCAATATAACAACATGAACTGAAAAAGTTATGTATATTGTGACAGTCTAAGAGCAGGCAGCCCAGGCCCTGAGACAGTAACCTTCTGTCTTTATGCAGTTCCTGAACATCTGGCAGGTTTTCCCAAGTTAAGTGTGAATTCTAAGCTTAAAGTACAACTGTGCCTTTTGTTTAAGCACCTATGCATTTGAATGACACTTGTATGCTAAATAGATCAAGGCTGGGAAAAATCTTTGACTGGGCTGATTTCCTGTACCGCATTTGCATGCTTTGTTTAGACTGATTCCACCTCTATGTACTCCCCCTCTTTTAAACCTATATACTCTGCTGTGCTGAGATTTTGTCAGATGACTTTTTGATGACTGCAGCGCCACGCAGCGAGTATCTGAATAAAGAGAAACTTCTGCTTCAAGATATCCAAAACGTCTCCTGGTCTCTAAGAAAAAAATTTACAACAGCTGGTTTTAGCTGTTTTTTTCAGCAGGGCATACTGAGGGTTCCATTGCGTTTTAGAAAAGATCTCCGTGCACACTACATGAGTGAAAACACATGTTTTGTGACCATTCATGCACACTGTAGCATCATGCTCCATAAGATCTACACTACACTTTTACTCAAAACTCACTTTAAAACACCATCCAGTGTTTGTATTAACTTCCAATTTCAATTTAATGTGGGTACGTAGCCCCCAAAGGGACATGGTGGTGGAAAAAAAAAGCTGAAAAAAAAAAAAACAGCTAAAACCAGCATAACCTGGTTGGCTGGTTTTAGTTGGTCATCCAATTTGGTTTTAGCTGGTCATTGCTGGTCAACAGGCTGGTTTTAGAGGGGTTTTGGCCACTTCCTTAGTTGGCCAGGCTTGGAGACCAGCTGGAACAACCAGCTAAAACCAGCCTGACCAGCCGACCAGCCAACCAGCCAAGGCTGGTTTTAGCTGTTTTTTTTCAGCAGGTTGAGTGGAAAAATTCGGGGTGGGAGGAAAAAATATTATTCAGAATTTTTTGCATTCATGCGCAAAAAAGTAAAAAGTTTTGCGTTCCCTCGTGAAACTTTGTTGCACGTTAAGCATTTTCCTTCCATAAAGAAAACAGCTTAATGAAGATGGTGATTTAAAAAAAAAAAAAAAAACGACCAAATATGCTATAAATTATTACAAATATATTCTGTGTACACGCAAGCAGATGAGCCCAGAATATAATCTGAATTGCATAAGTGCTTTCTTCCCCATAGAAAACCGTGCTTAATGTGGCTTAATATAAAAAGACTGTGATTTATAAAAAGCCCAAATTTTATATTTTATTAAAAATATACTACAGGCAATCAATGCAATAATCCATTAAGCCAGTGGTTCTCAAACCTTTTACAGTGGCGTACCCCCTAGGGGAAGAGTCTTCAACCGGGGTCCACATTTCCACTGCAGGGGGTCCGCCAATTAATGTTTGATCACAAATAATTTTTTGTTACAAAAATTAAAACATTGGTAAAAAACATCAAAAAGTACATTTTAACTCTTGTGCGACCGTTTGGACATTTTTGTCCTTTTATTATTATTATTTTTTTAATCATTTTGTCTGTGTTATTGCCAGGTGCCTAAATTTTGGCACAGGTGTGTATTTTTATTGGAATTTTACTATTTCACCCACATATATATATAATAGATGTCAGAGTGTGGTTTGTATGCGTGTCATAAAAAATAAATAAACAAATAAATTGTGTGTGTGCTTGTAATATTTTAGAGAGAAAAACGTCTAGGTTACGTACGTAACCCTCGTTCCCTGAAGGAGGGAACGGAGACGTTACATATGGGAACTCGCTTGAGAGTCCAATCATCTCCAAGCCTTATTCAAAAGGCCAATGAACATTGGCGAGTGGTATTTGCATGCCGAACCACTCCTCCGTACACACGGATATATAAGAGGGCGGCGTGCAACCACTCATTCAGGTTTTTGCTGAGGAGCCGAGCCGCAGCCCGGCGTCAGCGCGACGTCAGGTCGTGGCAGGGGATGTAACGTCTCCGTTCCCTCCTTCAGGGAACGAGGGTTACGTACGTAACCTAGACGTTCCCCTTCAGTCGTTTCACTACGACGTTACATATGGGAACAGACCCATGGAACAGGCCACGAACCAGACGCCGCGTTACGCACAGACCCACGTGCTGACAGGCGGATGTGTCAGCAGATGGATATGAACGTAACCTTCCCAACGCCCTGAGGGCCAATAGGGGACCCCACAGGGATGCCAGTTGTTACTGAAGCAGAAGTTGGGGGGGCGGAGCACATGAGATGTCTACATGTGGAATAAAAATAATTCAATATATCTATAACTTGTAGAGATATATGAGGGAAACAGCGGCCTTCTAGCTGACCTTGGAAAAATACTGAGACATGTTGCCACAACCTGCTGGGCGAAGGAGACCCAGCCGGAGCACAGTCAGGCACTACTCCGCAGCTAGGCCTGACTGCGGGGCATGGAGGACCCAAGGTTCACCGGAGGGAACAACTGAGGGATATAGCGCACGGATCCATTAGGAGTGGCGCAGCAAGCCGACACCAGCCGGTCTCCCGCTTACCTGATGTCTATGTTAAGACACGGGAGGACACGGCCTCAACGCGAAGGTTGTAGAACCTAGCGAAGGTATTAGGTGTCGCCCAGCCCGCAGCTCTACAGATATCTGCTAGTGAGGCGCCATGAGCCAACGCATAGGATGAGGCAACACTCCTTGTGGAGTGGGCACGAACACCTAAGGGGCATGGCTCTCCCTGGTTTTGATATGCCAGGGAGATGGCATCTACCACCCAATGGGCCAACCTCTGTTTGGAGACAGCATTCCCTTTCTGCTGACCTCCAAAGCAAACAAAGAGCTGCTCGGTGCGTCTGAAGTGCCGAGTGCGGTCCACATATATACGGAGGGCGCGGACTGGACACAGCAGCGCAGAGGCCGGGTCTGCCTCCTCCAGGGGCAGAGCTTGCAGGTTCACCACCTGATCGCGGAAAGGCGTGGTGGGAACCTTGGGCACATAACCGGGCCGGGGTCTCAGGATGACGTGAGAATCGCCGGGCCCGAATTCCAGGCACGCTTCGTCGACAGAGAAGGCTTGTAGGTCCCCTACCCTCTTGATGGAGGCCAGCGCGGTCAGGAGCGCTGTCTTAAGAGACAGATATTTCAGCTCTACTGACGCGAGTGGCTCAAATGGGGCCTGCCGTAGACCCTGGAGGGTGACGGCGAGATCCCAAGAGGGTACGAGGTGCGGTCTAGGGGGATTAACCCTTCTCGCACCTCTAAGGAACCTCACGACCAGTTGGTGCTTACCAAGGGATGCTCCATCCACTGCATCGTGATACGCTGCGATGGCAGCAACGTACACTTTGAGAGTCGAAGGGGACAGCCTGCGCTCCAACTTCTCCTGCAGGAAGGAAAGCACTACTGCAATCGGACATCTCTGTGGGTCCTCTCCACGAGAGGAGCATCAGTCAATGAACAGACCCCATCTCAGTGCATAGGCCTGCCTTGTAGAGGGAGCTCTAGACTGAGTGATAGTATCTATCACGGCCTGTGAAAGGCCGGAGAGGTCTGACGCGTCCCGTCCAGGAGCCAGACGTGCAGGTTCCATAGGTTGGGATGCGGGTGCTAAATTGTGCCCATCCCCTGAGAAAGAAGGTCTCTCCTCAAGGGGATCTTCCAGGGAGGGGCTGCCGCAAGGGAAATGAGGTCTGGAAACCAGGTCCGGGTCGGCCAGTATGGCGCAACCAGCAGAACCTGCTCCTCGTCCTCCCTGATCTTGCACAGTGTCTGTGCAAGGAGGCTCACTGGGGGAAAGGCGTACTTGGGCCCCGGAGGCCAGCTGTGTGCCAGCGCGTCCCTGCCGAGGGGAGCCTCGCTGAGGGAGTAAAACAGCTGGCAGTGGGAGGATTCGGGAGAAGCGAACAGATCTATCTGGGCTTTGCCGAAATTGCTCCAAATCAGCTGGACTACCTGGGGGTGGAGTTGCCATTCTCCAGGATGGGTGGACTGCCGTGAGAGCTGAGAAAATCCTTCTGTGAAATAGCAGACAGTAGCTCCCGGCCCTCCACGGGAGTGAGGACGTCACCTCTGGGTTGCCCGCGTCAGGGACGCTTCGCAGCTCTGCTGCGGGTTTTCCTGGCCGGTCCCTGAAACGCGGGTGGCGCCGCTCTCCCGCGGCCAGCTCGACGTCGAGCTGCCAATCTAGCACCGTGTGCCTCGGCAGGGGACGGAGCTGGGTTGTTTAGGAGCCGCAGGGGGGCGCCCTCGGCGACGGGCAGGCGGAGGTTGAAGCCCCGGGGACGTTATGTCGCGGCAGGGCAGGATGCGCCTCCATCTGCTTCTGAACCGCCGAGAACTGCTTTTTTTTTTTTTTCGTTTTTAAGTCCTCGACGGTGTCGCCGAATAGGCCGCCTTGGGAGATGGGAGCGTCGAGAAAGAGAGCTTTGTCGACGTCTGCCATCTAGCCAAGGTCAACCATAAGTGTCGCTTCTGGACCACTACTGTGGACATCACCTGGCCAAGGGAACGTGCCGTAACCGAAGTTGGCGGCGGCACGGAGTTCCTACATAATCCCTTGGTCAGGACCACCCTCGTGCAGCTGTTTCAACGCCCGGGCTTGGTAGACCCCCAGGGTTGCCACAGCATGCAGGGCGGTAGCAGCCTGCCCAGCGGCGTGGTAAGCCCTACCCGCCAGAGCGGACGAAGCTCACACGCCCTGGAGGGGAGATGCGGCCGATCCCGCCAGGTGATCGCGCGCTCAACCTGTGGGACCGCCACATAACCCCCGGCTGCTCCACCATCGAGAGTGGCGAGGGGAGAGGAACTGGGCCGTGAACGAGACGAGTACGGGACTCGCCAAGTCCTCACCAGCTCCTCGTGCACCTCCGGGAAGAAAGGCACTGGGGGGGAGCGCGGCCGTGCCGCGGAGGCCCTCCCCAGAAACCAATCGTCCAGCCTTGAAGGATCAGCCGGAGGTGTTTTTAGGCACCTCCAGACCGATCTCCTTGGCGGTTCGGAGGAACATAGCCGATAGTTCAGCGTCCAGCTCAGACGGGCGGCGACCGCAGAGGGGCGCCGAGCCGCCGAGCTGCCGAGCTGTCCACCTCACCTTCCGACTCTCCCTCTGACGCAGCAGCAGACATCTCTACCTCCTGAGGAGCGCCAAAGGAGACACTCAGCCCGGCGTGCGGGGAAGCGAACTTCTTTGGCAACTCAACGGGACCACGCGGTGGTGCAGAAGTCCGTGGGGCTTTGCTGGCCGGCGGAGCATTCTGCATAATCACCTGGATGTCCCCCCCGCGCGTCGCCGCGGCAGCCGAAATAAACCTTGACGGCTCCTTTAAGACTTGCCGCGGGAAGACGACGAGGGGAGCCAACTCGCGAAGGAGCCGCGGGACTTTAACGTGGCCATGGTCATGCGTTCGCAATGAACGCATGAACCATCCATAAACGCTGTCTCAGCGTGCTCTCGACCCAGGCACGTGAGGCAGTGATCATGTCCGTCCAGCGAGGTGAGGAAACTACCACATCCGGAAGCGCACGCCCGGAGAGACACACCGGGAAGATGCCTTCGACAGCCGTGAGAAATTCACTCTTTTTAATCCCGGTCCGCCCAGGGAGGAACCGCGGCACAACTGTGCGCTCAAACGGACGGCTCGCTGGAATGCGGGAGGCTCTCATGTGCCGTGAAAACGGCAGCCCGCAGGATTACGCTGGCGGCTGTCAAACGCTCTTTTAGAAATGCTCTTTAGGTTGTCTGACAGTACGCCAGCGGAGAGAGTGAAGCAGGTTCCGAAGCAAAAAATCTGAATGAGTGGTTGCACGCCGCCCTCTTATATATCCGTGTGTACAGAGGAGTGGTTCGGCGTGCAAATACCACTCGCCAATGTTCATTGGCCTTTTGAATAAGGCTTGGAGATGATTGGACTCTCAAGCGAGTTCCCATATGTAACGTCGTAGTGAAACGACTGAAGGGGAACTGCAAATCACAAATCTAACCACTGTGTGCACCAGTGGAGCTTTGCTGGCATCTAATGGGAAAAATCTGGTACTGCGCCCAAACAAAATCTAACTGAAAGCTCATTTTTTGAGATACAGTATCAATCTCAAATTTGCAACACAACTTGTTTAGATTTATGGCTTTGATTTTCTAGCAAGTTTAAAGTTTAACATGTTTCATAAAATATATATTTTCTATTAAAATATTGTTCATGAAGCATTTTCATAAACTTAAACCTCTATAACTTTTTTTGGTTTCACTTTTTAAACTTAAACAATAATCTGCCATCGGTCTTCTTTAAAATAAGACCAAACTTAAGTCTGTGCTCCCAAGCTTAAAATTTTTATGGCAGTTTTATGGCAGTTTTGTGACATGGACATTTTTGTCCACTAAGGACCTGTGTGTAACTTTTTTTTTTTTAATTGATGCACAAGGGTTAAATAAAAGCACCACAAAATGAAAGCAAGCGCTCTCCCCCCCACCAAATTAGGAATTTATTGAGGAAAAAGTCGTAGTTAATAGTAAATAAGTGTTCCCTATTCTAAAGTTTTACCAAAATAGCCTAGGCTATGTATGTTTATAATGTTGGTTTTATAACATGTAGGCCTGCTGGTAGTATTATTTTTAAATGTAATAAAATGTGACTAATAGGCTACGTGAGTTATTTGTTTTATTTTTCCTTTCAAAAACTTTGTTTAGAAAAATCATGTTTAGAGTGTTTTACATGCAGCAAACGAAGTAAGCAGTTAATCGGTTAAAAATTCTTATTGTCGGTTAAAGGGGTCATCAGATGTCCATTTTCCACAAGTTGATATGATTCATTAGGGTCTTAATGAAAAGTCTCTAATATACTTTGAATAAAAATTCTCAATGGTTTTGTAAAACAACACTCTTTTTACCTTCTCAAAATGAGCTCAGCCAAGAAAAATTCATCTCATTCTAAGGAGTGTTCCTTTAAATGCAAATGAGCTCTGCTCACCCCACCCCTCTCTTCACTCTGTGGAATGACGATCTTGTTTACTTTAGCCGCATTTAGCCACTTCCTAACTACCACATTATAAGGAAAGTCGATAGCAAAGATTCATAAAAAAACGCTTATACACACTTCTGCTGTAAGTGAAGCTGGATCATGAATGATTCGCGCGAACATAGACTGATATATGTAGATCGGGAGGCACATTCCATTCACAAACAAATGTAATCAACTGCATCTTCAGCTGCTCAGATGTCGGGAGTAAATGACGGCCACTATATTCATTATTACATCCAGCAACACAACACCTCAATCGCTCAATCTGAGATATTCTTGTCTAACTTACATCCCTGCTTCGGCATCGAAACAAGGAAAGTTACTGGACTGTGACAGCGGGTCTGAGGTAAGAGTTCATGTCAATTAACTATCGTGGGAGCAGCCTCTGTCGGTGTGACAGCACACCGACAGGCATCTGAGAACGGCTCGATTTGAAAAAGGGGATATTATTTTTACAGATTAATAAAAAAACACTGCATGGATTTTTATCATTATAGGGTAGATTTGTACATACACTGCCAACACACATTAATGTTCAAACAACATGGAAAAAGTGAACTTAGCATCCGATGACCCCTTGGCTTGGCTGGCAAGAGTCTGGGCCAAATCTGGCACATTCGGCACTTCTGGTGTCATTCTGGCGTTGTTTTTTTCACAGTCTTAATAGTTAGTGATTTTTCTTTTTTGTTATGCAAGACAGATTCTGACAATTAAAACAAAATTAAAATGAAACCAGACCCATGTATTTATAACATCAATTTGTTCAGAAATGGAAGTAACTTAAAATGTTATTTGTGTTTTGTAGGCTACTTTTCATATCACTTCCAATAGGCTATTTTACAGGGCGATCAATCCTGATAGCATGCAATCATTTGCCGCAATCATTCCAATCATATAAAACTATATGTTATTAAATTGTCTATATAAAATTATTTTGTTTACAAGTTTGCATCCATTGCATCTGAAAATTACTCTATCTACATATCTACACTGGTCTGATTTAGTTCAACCAATATGCAAAAACAGGTGACGTTATTTATTTATTAATTAATTTATTTTAATGTGAATCATGTACCATGTGCGATTTGACATTATCTGGTATATTACGAAAAGCAAACAAAACACACCTACAGAGTGCATGCATACATTATGAGATAAAGTCAAGTAGCTTAGGTTAAACCAGTGTGTCTACACATTTAGAGTGTGTTCTTTCACTGCATGATTGCCTCAAGTGTACAACACTAGGGGTCGCTCTTGGGAGCCCAAACACCTCTGACAACTTTGAGAAAAGGCCAATGAAATTGGGTGTGCAGATTTTGCATAGCTGGCCATGCCCGGGTATAAAAAGGGCAGCGCGGGATCTGCTCACTAGTTGTTTTCTTCGGAGCCGAATGCAGCGTCTCTCTGTGAAATACTTGTAAAACCTGGCAAAATGTGTTAGGTGTAGCCCAACCTGTAGCTCTGCAGATGTCTGTTAAAGAGGCCCCATTCGCAAAAGCTGCCGAGGCAGCAACAGCCTTGGTCGAGTGGGCTCTCACTCCCAGTGGGCAGGGTAAACCTCTGGCCTGGTAGGCCATTCGGATTGCATCCACAAGCCAATGGGGGATCCTTTGCTTGGAGACAGCCTTCCCCTTCTGTTGTCCTCCATAACAGACAAAGGGTTGTTCGGAACGTCTGAATGGCTGAGTTCGTTCCAGGTAATGCGTAGGGTACTGGGCAAAATAAGGTTGGGGTCATCTTCCTAGGAAGGAATAGCTTGCATGGTCGCCACCTGATCTCTGAAGGGAGTGGTGGGTACCTTGGGCACGTATTCAGGCCGGGTTCTCAGAACAACGTGAGAGTTTATCGGCCCAAATTCCAAGCATGAATGTTGACGGAGAGGGCTTGAAGATTTCCCGCTCTTTAACAGAGGTGAGCACAGTCGGGGAAGCCGTCTCCACAGAGAGGGCACAGAACCAACCGACTGAAGGGGCTCAACGGATCTTACTGTAGGCCTGATCGATCTGGCTTCCACCAAGTCATGGTACACGGACCTTGGGTGTAGAAGCAGAAAGGTGCCTATCCAGGCCTCCTAGGAGGAAGGATAGCACAGATTTGATGCCACAACTCCGTGGGTTCTTCCCTTAGGGAGAACACCTGCGCCATTTCCAGGATGTACCACCACCTAGTGGAGGGGACTCTGTCCTGTATAGAGTGCTTACCACTGCGGGTGGAAGGTTTCTGGGGGCTTCCTGGTCGCGTTCAGGGACCATAGAAGGAAGTACCAGGGATCTGGGTGCCCCGAATAAAGGCCGAAACCTCTTCAGGGTCTGAAGCATTGTCAACAGCTCTAGGCAATTGAATGCCAAAGCAGCCAAGGACCTAACCGGACATCCAGGGCTGCATGCCTGTTGCACATGGTGCAGTAGCTTGACTTGGAAGTGACTGCTGTGACACAGTGCATCTTGACACTTGTTTCAGGGCCACCCTTGCCCATAGAAACAAACGTGTCTCCAAGAGCTGAAGGTTTTTGCAACACAAAGGTGTGACATACACACAATGTGTGCCTAGGCGCCATGCCCATCTCAGGACTCGGTATGAAGTCAGTGCTACAGCGGTTTCATATGCATCGTGTCCAGCAGCGCGGCTGTGGATGCCATATGCCCCAGGAGCCTTGGTTTGTACATAAAGGGGGTCACTGTAATGAATCTGAGTGCTCTCATGCACTACAGCACTGACTGTGCACAGTCTTAAGAAAGACGTGAAGAACAGTGACCGAGTCCACACAGAGAAAAGAGAAAACCCTGTACTGAGGAGAGTTTTACTCTTTTCCCAGATGACCTGAAGTCCCAATCGAGCCAGGTGGTTGATAACCACATTCCTGAGAGTGCAAACCGAACCTCGTGAGTGTGCTAGGACCAGCCAGTCACCGAGATAACTTAGAATGCATATGCCCACTTCCCTGAGGGGCAAGGGCAGCCTCCGTGACCTTTGTGAGGATGCGGGGCGACAGGGAAAGGCATGACAGTACGTGTTCTTCGGGTCCAACGCCACAAACCAATCTTGAACCCTTGACACATGCAGGAATATGTGTTTGAGGGTTAATATTTTGAACAGGAGAAAGTCAGCCGTACTGACACAGACTAACAAACTCATCCGGAAGCTTGACCAAGGGGCACGGGGAACGAGAGGTTTGCGGGGTTTTCACCCGGCGGAACCTTTTTGCTTCCTATTGCTCCCCATCGATGCACATCGCAGCGGCCTCGTACCCGGAAGTAGAAGGACCCGGAACGGGAAGCAGTCGAGGTGAGCCGCGGCTTCACGTAAAAGCACACAGCTCAAGAGCAAAGCGCGCCCATGATCATGTTTTTGCCAGCAAAACATGAAACAACAACAAGTGCTACATCAGCGTGAGCATAGCCCAACACTGAACACAATGATCGTGTCGATCATTTGGGGGGTAAGCCGCAACCAGAAGGAGACGGATGGAAAGGCATGTTTACTAACACACAATCCCAACCGAGCCAGTTCTTTTAGAGAAATTACTCTTTTAGGAGAAAGACTGCTCTTCAAGATCATCATTGAAGCACCCAGGGAATCTCTCACAACACTTATCTGTGTTAAGCAGGGAGAGATTGCTGCTTGAGCCATAAATCCAATGATGAATAGGTGAATGGTGCAGTTTTTCACAGAGAGACGCTGCATTCGGCTCAGAAGAAAAGAACTAGTGAGCAGATCCCACGCTGCCCTTTTTATACCTGTATGCCCGGGGCATGACCAACTATGCAAAATCTGCACACCCAATTTCATTGGCCTTTTCTCAAAGTTGTCAGAGGTGTTTGGGCTCCCAAGAGTGACCCCTACACTTGACACAACGTGAAGTGTACGACAGAAGGGGAACTGTTGAAGGCCCGCATTATATGGACAAAAAAACACCAAATCATCTGCATACATCAAGTGGTTGATAATAGTGTTACCAACAATACACCCTGTTCCACAGCCGTTTAGCAGCTTTGATTAATCATCCATATAAACATTAAAGAGAAAGGCAGTTAAAATACTTCCCTGTCTAACTCCATTACCTACATTGAATGGAGCAGACAAAGAATTACCCCATTTCACATGCACTGACTGATGAGCATACCAAAAAAACAGAATTCTTGCATAACTTGTTAAATAGTTTTTCATGATTTACACTATCAAAGGCTTTAGAAGCATCAATAAAACACACAAACATTGTAGAATTGTGCCTGTTATACAAATCTAGAATCTCCTTTAAAGCAAAAATACACACATCTGTGCCATGTTTAGGTTTAAAACCAAACTGGTTATCACAAGTCAGGACAAACATCTCCAACTTATTTAGTAAAGTTCTTTCAAGGACTTTAGATAGAATGCTGGCCAAAGCTATTGGTCGATAATTGCCCATGCTATTTATACTGTATTACCAGCTGTATCTTTAATAATAAGCACCAACATAACAGACAAGATAGAATCGGGTAAAATACCATGTACTAAAAACCCAGTAAAACAAATAGCAAGCAGAGGACATAGTTTCCTACTCACAAACTTCAGATGTTCAGCAGATATCGTATCCATACCACATGCCTTATCTTTTAACATCATAACTGCATCATAGCCTTCTTGAGAGGAAACAGTCACATCTTCATTATCATCAATATTGCCCATCACAAAGGAATTGCTTTTAACACAGTTAAACAGCTCATAGTAATGTTTTTGCCACAGATTAGTAATTTTCTCTGAGCCACTTACACCATTAATGTTTGATGTTCTACAGTTATTTATTGCTTTAATTTATTTCCAGAAATTATTTGAATTATTATCCTGCACTTTCCTTGCCAGTGAGTCAGCCCTCACTGTGTTTTCATTCCTCTTAATAAAATGTAGACCATATTTAAAATTAGCATTTGCCCGTTTCTTCTATTCGAATAAGGGACCATATTTATGTCTTCCTGACTCAACCTAAGTTGGGAAGGCCCTTCTAGCCTCAGCATGGAGCTCTTCAACATTCCAACCTGGCCTGACTTTATACACCTTGGTCTTATACAAAGATCTACTTGAGGCAAGAAGGAACTCCACAATATTATTATACAGTAAACATAACTCAATACCATGTTGTGGGTTCTTGGAGTTAATGTCACAGCATACATCTTCATCTTTTGGTAAATCAATATTACTTAACAATGTGTCAGACTGTACACAGTATACTCTAATATCCTCCTCAGACAAGCAGGACCAATCTATTTTCTCGACACGCATATCATTATTTTCAGATAAAAGAGTTGGTAAATTACCCAGATTTATAGATATAGAAAGTGGCACATGATTAGTAGTGGCAAATTCATAATTAATCCTAAATCCTTGGTCTCTAAGCAATCATGTGCATCAGCTGTACAAATGCAATGATCTAACCAAGAGGTAGTGTGCCACGCCTCACTGATATAAGTGTAACTATTAACAGGTAAAAGTACTTTACTGGACAGAATCAAACCATTATCAGAGCAAAAATGCAAACATCTGCTTTCATGACACCCACAATAAAAAACATGTGGAAGGATTATCTTGAATAAAAGACATGATACAACCCAACCTACTGAGATATTCAACTTCATTCTGAGAACTCTCATAGGGTGTATAGATATTCAGAATGATGAACGTTTTACCACCATTACTAAACTCAATTCCTATACCCCAATCAACATTTAATCGGGCCACCTTAATTAACTGACCAAACGTTTTGCGCCATAATACAGCAACACCACCTGATATTCTACCATATTCTAATATATATCTATATTCTATATTTCAGTGCTCAAGTCGGTGGTAAATTCACCCGCCCCATAGAAGTCTTTATGAAGGAAAGTCCTGCTTAGGTAAACAAAAAAGTCTCTTGAACACACAGTACGTCACAGGTCTCCAATAGTTTATCCACCACGAAGCGGCATGATTTATCTGCTTCACTATGCCCAACTCGCAATCCTCGGCCATTATATGACGCAATATTGATATTCATTTATTATGGTTTATCACGGACACCCACATGGCTGATGCTCTCCTGTTGAGCTACAGATGTAATTTCAGACACTGATCGCTGCTTTTGCAGAACAGCCCCTTCTCCTAATCCACGGACCGCGCTGTCATCGTTACCTCTAGGTTTGCAAACCTCAAAATAACAGCGGACATAAAGTTGTGGGTCATACATGTCTGTTACTTCGTTACACTCAGCAGTGACATGAAACGAACTGAATCTATTGCGAGATGAATCAATCTTACGACATGTCACTGATTTGCCCAATCTCTCAGTCAAATAAGAACCCAGCAAGCAATTCTGCGTTTAAAAGATGTCTATTAGCCGTTCAAACATAGCCCTGGCGTCTAGACTAAAACAAGGCAAAATCTGGGCTGTCAGTGAAAATTTAATAGACTTCTAACCATAGCCCAAGAATAGACTAGACATCAGTTAGACCATTATTGAACGACTACATGTATACGTCTAATAGACAGTGAATATGGGTCTAGGCTAAAACAAGACTGAATTTGGGCTGTCAGTGAAAATTTAATAGACGTCTAACCATAGCCCAATAATAGACTAGTCATCAAACAGACAGCTAATGAACATGAACATATATACATCTATATACATCTAAAACACAACAAAATGGCAATCCATCCAAACAAACTACATATACAGCTTTTATTAAGAAAAATAACATTAACAACCTAAGACAATACAAAATTATAAAAATGCAAAAGAATTAATGACAAAATAAAATATAAATACATTACACTCAAATATAAATATTATGATAAAAATATGGAATTTAACAACTTAAGATAATAAAAAAAATTAAAAAGGAAAAATATATATTTTAAATACCTAAGATATTTAAAATAAATAAATTATACAAATCAAGAGCATGTTATCACACTTAACATTAAAACATTGCGGATAAATGACGACGTAAAAAGATTAATCATTTTTTTGGTTACTTATTTTAACAAATAAAGCAACCAACAGTGAATTCAAAGGAAATGATTCATTATTGTTTTTTTTTTTCTTATATAAAATGCTTCCCAACTGCATTCAAGTACAACTCTGTTGCTGCTATGAAGTTGGTCATCACTGCATCTGCCAAATAAGAAAAAAAAAATGCATAAGAAAAGCTTTTTTGACACAATTTTTTTTTTTTACTTTAATTTCACTAATTGTGACAGAGTCATTCTCTTTTACTTGGATGCACACTAAAAACAAAAACGAGGTATATATTGTGCATCACCTTTCAGTGTGTAAAAAAAAGAGAGAAGCTCTCTGGTAAATGTTGTGTGTTGTATATACATACCACTAATGACTGAGAACAGTGCAGTCTTTTTAAATGCCCCCTTTTGCAGCAGACCACCCCCTTAATGTTGAATTTGGACATGAGGGAATTTGTAAAACCCTAAAATATAATACAGATTGAGGTGGTTAACAATTGCGGACAAAGTTTGACATTTTAAAATGACCAGTAAAGGAATTATTTTTTACATTTCTGATTTGCGCTGTAACTTATTAAGTATTGACACCACAGTGTTTGATTAATTTGGAAGACTTTTGAAGACTTTACCTTTCCAGCATCCTTCTGGCACTGTCTTTGAGGTTTCTTCCTTCAATTCTGCACAACTTTGACATCTGAATAACACATGCCAATGTCAGGCAGGTAGTATTATATGCGTCAGTGTAAAAGTGTCCAAAATTGTCTGGCACAACTAATTTCATAACAACACAGTGATGGCTGGTGTAACTAAAATGTAACCCAGTACACACATTAACCTTAAATGTACATGGAATAATAAATTCATAATAATAATAATATTTTATATAGCGCCTTTCTAGAAACTCAAGGTCGCTTTACACTAACAAAAATATTTAAACATAATGAAAGACAACAAAAAACAACAAAAACAGATTACAGATAAACATGAAATCCATAGCAAATTTCCAATCATATATTCAAAGATCTGGAAAACAAGACGAGAAAATATATGTTTTAAGGTGGGTTTTAAAAATTCTGTAATGAAGAAAAATCACGGATGTGTTTGGGAATAGAGTTCCAGAGTGTAGGGGCAGAGATACTAAACGCTCGTCCTCCGAATGATGCTAATCTATAGCGAGGAATTAACAGTAGACCACTGTCTGCAGAACGGAGTGTGCGAACTGGGAAATAAGTATGAATGAGATCAGAAATATATGGGGGGGCCAAGACCATGAAGTGCTTTGAAGATGATGAGGAGAATCTTGTATTGAATGCGGAAGCGAACGGGTAGCCAATGAAGTCTGTGTAGGATGGGAGTGATGTGCGAGGATTTCTTTGAATAAGTGAGGACCCTAGCAGCAGAGTTCTGAATGTATTGGAGCTTATTTAATGTTGTGTTTGGTAGACCATAAAAAAGAGAATTACAGTAGTCAAGTCGAGAAGTAATGAAAGCGTGTCTCAGCATCCTTGATGTTTAAGAAAGGATGTAAACGAGCTATTTTGCGGAGGTGATAAAAGGCAGATTTAGTAAACGAAGAAATGTGAGGTAGGAAAGAGAGATAGGAGTTAAGAGTTATACCCAAATTTTTAACGGTGGTGGAAGGTCTAACCAAGATCCCAGAAATGTTAACAGTGTCAGTACAGAAAGGAGCAACGTTTTTTTGGTGAACCAACAAGTAGAACATCTGTTTTATCAGTATTGAGTTTGAGAAGGTTACTAGTCATCCAAGCATTTATGTTGTCGATACAAGCTGAAATGGAGTTAGTGGGAAAGGGATGGTAGTGTCGAAAGCTGATATAGAGTTGAGTGTCGTCTGCATAGCAATGGAAGTTGAAACCATGATGGCGGATGATTTTACCTAGAGGAAACATGTAGATGATGAAGAGTAGAGGGCCAAGAACAGAACCCTGAGGAACACCATGAGAGATAGGAGCAGTAGAGGATTTAGCCTGGCGGATAGTAATATAATGTTGACGGTCAGACAGATAAGAAGTGAAACAAGCTAGGGCAGTTCCAGAAATACCAAGAGCAGAGAGTCGTGAATTGAGAATACTGTGAGAGATAGTGTCAAATGCAGAGGAAAGATCTAAAAGAATCAAAATGCTAACAGAGCCAGCGTCAGTGGGCATAAGAAGGTCATTGACAACCTTAGGAAGTGCTGTCTCGGTGCTGTGGTAAGAGCGAAAACCGGATTGAAAACATTCATACAGATTATGAGATGACAAATATGACTGTAGTTGAACCGCAACAACTTTTTCAAGTATTTTTGAAAGAAGCAGAAGATTTGAAATTGGTCGGTAATTGGCCATATCAGAAGGGTCAAGGCCGGGTTTCTTTAAGACTGGTGTGACAGCTGCAGTTTTTAATTCAAGAGGAACAACACCAGTGCTCAGGATTTTAGAAATGAGAAGTGAAATAGGCCGTGAAATAACAGGTGCAGAGTTTTTGAGCAGAGACACAGGGGCAGGATCAAGATGACAGAAACAAGAAATAACTCAGAAATATAAGCAGGAGTTGGAGAATCGAAATTATTAAGAGTACCAAGTGCAAAGTCAGTAGGGAAGTAATTTGAGTGGATAGGGGAGTACACTTGTTCTGCCCTCTGTGTCAAACGCCTTGCTTGACTCGGCAGTCAGATAACGTTTCCCAAAAGACAACAGACTCAAGGAGTAATGTTTAACCTTTACTGTTGCTTGTAGAATAAAGTAAAACTGCAAAACATACCAAATACAGAATGGTAAGTATGCAAAATAAGTAATATGTACATGCACAAGCACAACTGGGACCTTTTTCAAAACATATTGCTGGCTACATGCTTTTCTAAACCATATAGGTAATACAATTGACCAAATAAAGAATAAAGTTAATATCCAACATGTAAAATAACATGGATTTAGTGTATGTATACGTAAACATAAGTAAAATAATAATTAGACTATGTCTACATACCGAATGTGCCTTCAATTCGACTTAAATCAGGAAGCAATAACAGCCATGACCGTGTGCTCTTCGATATTGCTGCTAGACTCACATTTGTGATGTCATCAAACAAGGACTCTAACATTAAGTGCAGTACCAAGCTTTATCCAGAAGGTGTCATTAAACTGCAACTTATACAAGGTTAAATGTGATTATCTCAATAGAACTGTCATGATCTGGGCTGTGGGGCTTCCCTTAGCCACCTGAGGTCGCTGTTCTCCCTGCACTGCACTTCCCTGATTGTACACCTGTCTGGTCATTAGCACTCATCTAGCTCTCACCTGTTCACAATTATCTGGTCTATAAGAACTCTCATTTCCCACTACTCATTCTGGCTGCATTGTCTTTGTGTGTGTTCCTCTGTTTTGATCCTGGCTTAGATTGTGTTTCTGTTCTGTTTATTTTGATCTTAGATTCTAGTCGTGTTGTGCCGTGTTGGCCTTTTGGTTTATGTTTATTTGTGTTTTGTGTTATTAAAATTTCCCTCCCTGCATTTTGGACCCTGACCTCATTTCTCTGACCCGTACGTGACAGAATGCAGCCAGCAAGGATGGGTCCAGCGGGGAGGAATTTTTTCAGGGAGGCGGCGTCCCCCCGTTTAGCGGCGGCGAGCGCCCGCTTGGGGGCGGCGACCACCCGCTCTGTTCCAGATACGGCGGGGATGTCCTTTGAGGCGGCGTCGGCAGCTCGTTTCGAGTGCATCTACGCCTGTCTGGCGGGGATGGACACCTATAGGGCCGAGGCTGCGCAGATGCGGCCCTGCTTTCTGGCGGGGGCGGAGACGCTCTTCCGTGGGCAGGCGGCGGCGGCCGCTATCTCTGTTCCTGACGCGGCGGTGACCGCGCTCTCTGTTCCGGACGCGGCGGCGACCGCTATCTCTGTTTCTGACGCGGCGGCGACCGCTATCTCCGTTCCTGACGCGGAGGCGGCTGCGCTCGCTGTTCCTGACGTGTCCCTCACCGTGCTTTCTGTTTCGGACGCGGCGGTGACCGCTGGGCGGCGCACCGCGCCTCTGTTCCGACGCCGGGCGCGCATCGCTTCTGGTCCTCGACGCGGCACCGCCTTCTGGTCTCGACGCGCGGCGACCGGGCTTCGTTCCGACGCGGCGGGCACCGCTTCTGTTTTGACGCTGGGCGGCGCACCGGGCGCATCTCCGCTGCTCCGATGCGGCGGCGCACCGCTATCTCCGCTCCTGACGCTGGGAGGCGCTTCGCGCCACAGTTCCTGACGTGGCCCTCACCGCGTCTTCTGCCCGACGCTGGGCGTGACTGGGCTTTCTGTTCTCCGACGCCGGGCGGGCGCACGCCTGTTCCTGATGCGGGCGGCGCACCGCTATCTCCGCTTCCTGACACGGCGGGCGTAATCGCTATTCTGTCCGGACGCTGGGCGGCACCGCCTGCTCTCCTGACGCTGGGCGGGCACCAAGGCCTCGCTCTGACGCTGGGCGGCGACCAAGGCCTCGCTCGACGCTGGGCGGCGACCGCTATCTCCGTTCCTGATGCGGCGGCGACCGCTATCTCTGTTCTTGATGCGGCGGCGACCGCTATCTCCGTTCCTGATGTGGCGGCGACCGCTATCTCCTGTCCGGACGCGGCGGCGACCGCGCTCTCTGTTCCTGGCGCGGCGGTGACCGCTCTCTCTGTCCCGGACACGGCGGTGACCGCGCTCGTTGTTCTGGACGCGGTGGTGACCGCGCTCTCTGTTCCTGACGCGGCGGTGACCGCGGACGTTCCACTGGTGGCGAGGCCAGCTCACGTTCCCCTGGCGGCAGTGTCCACTGACGTTCCTCCGCTGCACGGGCCTGGCCCGCCATCCCTCCCCCTGATGCACCTTCCACCGTTCCTCCTCCCTCCAGACTTTTTTTGGGAACGTCTGGAAGCCGTTCCCTTGAGAGGGGGTACTGTCATGATCTGGGCTGTGGGGCTTCCCTTAGCCACCTGAGGTCGCTGTTCTCCCTGCACTGCACTTCCCTGATTGTACACCTGTCTGGTCATTAGCACTCATCTAGCTCTCACCTGTTCACAATTATCTGGTCTATAAGAACTCTCATTTCCCACTACTCATTCTGGCTGCATTGTCTTTGTGTGTGTTCCTCTGTTTTGATCCTGGCTTAGATTGTGTTTCTGTTCTGTTTATTTTGATCTTAGATTCTAGTCGTGTTGTGCCGTGTTGGCCTTTTGGTTTATGTTTATTTGTGTTTTGTGTTATTAAAATTTCCCTCCCTGCATTTTGGACCCTGACCTCATTTCTCTGACCCGTACGTGACAAGAACAGCACAACACTGTTGGAAAGAGAGAATATGTACGATATATATCATACTTTGTTTTAATTACATTATGTTTTCTGATTGTACCGGTTAGGTTTTAATGCTGCATTGCACATCTTAGTTATTTGCACTATTTTAAAACTGCTGCAAACTTTTTATAGTTGAAACTTTTAGATTGCAATTTGAAATAATTTGTATTTTTGAGCTTTAGTATCAATTTGGAAGTTTCAAACTAAATCTCATTGTACTTGTACAATGACAAAGATATTCTATTCAATTAGCTCATGCTTTCTCTGTATGTAACAAGCCATTGTTCAGTCATAAATTCAATATAATAGTTAAAATAAATGACTAACTTTGTCAAAGATGAGAGCTCTAGTGAGGAAATGTTGTTTTGGAGAGGGGGTTTGTTTGTTTTTTTACACCATTGCTGCCCGGATCTCCTCTTTCCAACAGCTTTTCCAGATGTAGAAACTCCTCCTCAGTTTGTCCAATTTTTCTGAATGCGTGTTCATTGTATAAATTAATATAGATTAATCAAAGCTGTTTGTTCTGTTGTTTGCTCTTTCACCTCTTCTTGCGCTGTTTAAAATCGCACGAGTTTGTAAACGCATACAAATGAACTTTCACTCTATTATCTATTAAATTTTGCAATTAATCCTCTGATCACATGCATGCCGAACCGTGGGGACTAGTCCATAGTGATCACTATCATCTATGATCTGCTCCCTTCACAAAAATGTCAGGGTTCCTACACATGATAACAAATAATGTATAGATGAACAATGAACACATATACTTACCAAGACCAAGCAGCAATGTCCTTTATCATTTGTTGTTTGCCCGTTGATTTCCCACAGGTAAACTTAGTGTTCTCTCGTGTAAAAACAAAATTCAAAACAGCGGAATTATCGTGGGATCTCTCTACTAACTTTTAAGTCTCACGTTGCCAGTAGTCATGTCTCCGTAGGGCTACAATTGCCGTCTAGCGGTTGGGAATTGTGATTGCATGTTTATTTATAAATTGGAAGACAGTCAAATTATATCGTATAATGTGTATGAATATTACATTTAACAGCTTGTGGAATGCATGACATCATATTATTAAATGCAATTAAACTTTTGAAACATTTAAATTAGCATTATTTTGACATAATTAATAATTATATATTTAATAATGCTATAAAATAATGAAATAAAATATAAAATAATGCTAATTTAAATGTTTCAAAAGTTTACTTGCATTTTATAATCAGCTGCGTGGGAAAAAATGGCATGTAAACAATTTTAAGACTATTTTGGCCATTCTCATGGCCGGTCTGATACTGGGCTATAGCCAAGCTGTTAAAATTAAACCACAGAATTAGGCCTCGATTTCGCCGGTTGGGCTAAAAGCAGACTACATGTAGCCCATCCAACTCAGAGCTAAATCATGGCTACATATATCATGTCACGAAATAACACTTACATCTTCGTAGATATTATTGACACTGCAAACATGATGGTATATCATACGCATAGAACATGTCAAAGAAATGAAACCAAACACATTGTAAACGCTGTTCACTTTGCTTACGTGATGGAATGTCATACATCTCTCAAGTTATTTTGCCAAAAAAATGACATGTATCCAAATTTAAGGTTTTTGGGCTAGAAAGGGGTTACACATAGCCGGACTATATGGGGTCTATAGTTAACCAAGACGGTGAAATGACGGCTATTGCTTGCTGGAAATGATCAACAAGCGGCATCAGTCCGTCAAAAAACGTCAGAAATAGAATAGAAACGTCAAATAGCCTTCAATTTCTAAGTTATAATTGCATCTGTCTCGGATGTAGACTGGTGTAATGAGGACTCGTCGAAAGCGTATAAGATCCAAGTGCGAGCTTTAATAAACAGATCGTAGTCAAACAGGCAGGGTCAATATCCAACAAACAGAGTGACGGAGACAAAACAATATCGTAGTCCATAAAACAGGCACAGTCCAAAAACCAGAGAGAGCAGTCCGAAAAGTAACAAATGAACAGGGCTGTGAAACTTGGCAAAACTATGGCAAAGAACAGACAAGACAATGGCAAAAACAAAGTAAAACAATGGCAAGAAACAAAACCGAAACAATCAAAACAGGGCAATGAAAACAGGGAAACCGCTTGGTAGAGTCCGCAATAGCAAAACAATACTTCGCAACTTCCTGCTGAAAATGGCCTTCTTTTATTGCCACCAAACAGGAAGCTACCAAAGAAGCAGCAGAGGGAGCAACAACAGTCAGTCAGTGGGTGAGGGCTCCCTGCTGGAGCGCAGAGCAGCAGAATCCCCCCTAGGAGCTGCACTTCTGGCGCCAAAACAACAGTCCAGGAGGGTGGGGAACAGGAGGCAAAACAGGGTGGGACGGAGGGCCAGGTCCATGTAGAGGAGGTGGGGCCCTGGATCGGAGCAGGGACAGACAGTGAAGCACTGAGGACCTGGACCATGGAGAAAGTGGCCAGTGAAGCCCTTCGAGGACCTTGGGCCATGGAGCTGTGGCAGACAGTGGAACCTTGAGGACCAGGGCCGCGGGAGCTGTGGCAGGACAGTGGTCCCCTGAGGACCCGGGGCCGTGGAGCTGTGGCGGTACAGTGGAACCCTTGAGGACCTGGACCGTGGAGCAATAGCAGACAGTGGAACCTTGAGGCCTGGGCCGGAGCAATGGCAGACAGTGGAACACTGGAGGTCCTGGGCCGTGGCATAGCCAGCAGACAGTGGAACCTTGGAGGACCTGGGCCGTGGAGCAATGGCAGACAGTGGAACACTGGAGGGCCTAGGCCGTGGTGCAGTAGCAGAAAGTGGAAATTTGGAGGACCTGGGCCGTGGAGCAATGGCAGACAGTGGAACACTGGAGGGCCTGGGCCGTGGAGCAGTAGCAGATCGTGAAACACTGGAGGGCCTGGGCCGTGGAGCAATGGCAGAGTAGGTAGAGCAGGGAGCCATGGCGGGGCAGGCAGAGCAGGCAGAACAGGAAGCCATGGCGAAGCAGGCAGAGCAGGCAGAACAGGAAGCCATGGCGAGGCAGGCAGAGCAGGCAGAGCAGGCAGAACAGACAGGAGCAGAGATATCCACAGTGGAGCTAGTGATATCCATAGCAGAACGGTGTTTTCACTGACGATTGCCTTGGCTGTGGCATGACAGGCAGAGAGTTCATAATAGGCCTTCTGGGCCATGGCATGATGGGCAGAGAGTTCATGATTGGCCTTCTTGATCGTGACATGGCGGGCAGAGTTTCCATGATAGGCCTTCTTGACCGTGACATGACAGGAAGAGGGTTCATAGGAGGACGCCGCCCCCATAGGAGGTTCTGCAGCCGGAGTCACCACCTCCGGGGGCATTGGCGCAGACTTATGGTCAGACATGGCAGTGAGTTCATGAGTGGACGCCGCCTCCTTTGGAGGATCTACAGCATACGCTGACACCTCTGGAGGCATCGGCGTGGATTCATGGTCAGACGTGGCAGTGAGTTCATTAATGGGCGCCACCTCCTTAGGAGGTTCTACAGCGTATGCTGACACCTCAGGAGGTATAGGCGCGAACTCGTGGACAAACGAGTCCTCAGGAGCAGACTTGTGGTCAGATGAGGCCTCTGGGGCAGACTCGTAGTCAGGCAAGGCCTCTGGAGCAGACTCGTGGACAGACGAGGCCTCTGGAACAGACTCGTGGACAGACGAAGCTTCTGGAGCAGATTCGTGGACAGATGAGGCCTCTAGAGCACACTGTGCAGCCCACACACTGAAAATGGCGATGGCCATTACAGGCAGCACAGTAGATAGTGGGGTGTCTGTTGACCTTGAGGGTGTGGATGCTATGGACTTGTGGCTTGGGAATGTGGGCTCTGCGTGGCTTGGGAGCGTGGGCTCTGCGTGGCTTGGGAGCGTGGGCTCTGGGGGTTCAGCTGAGATGTGATGTGATTTGGGAAGGTCAGAGGTGACCTGGTTAGGTTCTGGCAGGACAGCAATTTCTTGACTTGATTCAGGGAGGTCTGCCGTGACTTGACTTGACTCAGGGAGGCCTGCCGTGACTTGACTTGACTCAGGGAGGCCTGCCGTGACTTGACTTGACTCGTGAAGAACAGCGGTGACTTGACCTGGCTCGTGCCATCCAGCTGTGACTTGACTTCACTTGTGAAGGTCAGCTGTGACTTGACTTGGTTCAGGGAGATCAGCTGTGGCTTGACTTGGTTCATGAAGGTCAATTGTGTCTTGACTTGGCTCATGAAGGTCAACTGTGGCTCGACTTGGCTTGGGAATAACAGCAGCAACTTGACTTGGCTCATGAAGATCTGCTGTAACTTGGCTTGGCTCATGAAGATCAACTGTGACTTTGCTTGACTCAGGAACCACGGCTGTGACTTTGCTTGACTTGAGGGCTACAGCTATAGCTTTACTTGACTCAGGAGCAATAGCTGTAACTTGACTGGACTTCGGAAGAGCAGCTCTGACCTGACTTGACACAGGAAACACAGCTTTAACTTGACTTGATGCTGGAACAACAGCTGCAGCCTGACTTGACACTGGAACAGCAGCTGTAGCCTGACTTGACTCTGGAACAACAGCCGTGACCTGACTGGACTTGGAAACTTGACTTGACTCAGGAAACGCAGCTGCAACTTGACTTGACTTGGAAACTTGGCTTGACTCAGGAACAACATGGCTTGACTCAGGAACAACATGGCTTGACTCGTGGGGAACAGCTGTGACTTGGCTTGACTCGTGGGACACAGCTGTGACTTGGCTTGACTCGTGGGACACAGCTGTGTCTTGGCTTAATTCATGGAGAACAACAGCTGTGTCTTGGCTTGACTCATGGAGAACAGCTGTATCTTGGCTTGGCTCATGGAGAACAGCTGTATCTTGACTTGGCACAGAAAGTGTAGCCCTGACTTGACTTGACACTGGAGGATCAGGCATCACTTGATTTGTTTTGGGTGCAGCAGACATGGCGAGATGAGATTTGGGTGAGATGATTTTGATTTGATGAGGCTCAGGCGTGGCAGCCATCTTGGCCGGGGACTCAGACGGGGCAGCCATCTTGTGAACAGGCTTGGGTATGGCGGCCATCTTGTGAACAGGCTTGGGTATGGCGGCCATCTTGTGGACTGGCTCTGGGATGGCGGCCATCTTGTGGACCGGCTTGGGTATGGTGGCCATCTTGTGGACTGGCTCTGGGATGGCGGCCATCTTGTAAGCTGGTTGTAGGAAGGCGGCCATGACAGGTGCAGACTCTGGACGGGCAGGCATGGCGTGAGCAGGCCCTGGAGCGGCAGGCATGGCGTGAGCAGGCCCTGGAGCGGCAGGCATGGCGTGAGCAGGCCCTGGGCTTGGCAGACGTGACGTGAGCAGGCTGTGGCTTGGCAGACGTGACGTGAGCAGGCTGTGGCTTAGCGGGGCGTGGCGATGAGGGGAGCTGTGGCTTGGCGGACGTGACGTGAGGAGGCTGTGGCTTGGCGGACGTGACGTGAGCAAGCTTGGGCTGGGTGGACTTGACTTGAGTGGACTTTGGCTTGGCAGACTTGGTAGGGGAAGTCTCTGGCATGATCGTGACAATACCGGACATGACGTGTGTGAACATGGGTGTGGCTGGAACGGGAGGATGGTAGGGTTTATCATCGGCGACCCCTACAGTAAATGCCGATCCGGCCATCAACAGAGCATAGTCAATATATCGGATTAATGACCAGTGGCGGTGATGACGTGGCATATTTACTGAAATGTCCTTGTTTAAACCAAAGAAGAAAATGTCCTTAAGAAAACTGTCCTGAAAGTCCACCAAGTGACAAAGCTCACAAAAATCCATGACATACTGCTCAATGTGCCGGTTACCTTGACGAAGTTGAACGAGGCGTGATGCTGGGTCCATGGTGATCTGTGTATGAAAGCCGCTGGATCTTTGGGAGGCGAAGTATTCTGTAATGAGGACTCGTCGAAAGCGTATAAGATCCAAGTGCGAGCTTTAATAAACAGATCGTAGTCAAACAGGCAGGGTCAATATCCAACAAACAGAGTGACGGAGACAAAACAATATCGTAGTCCATAAAACAGGCACAGTCCAAAAACCAGAGAGAGCAGTCCGAAAAGTAACAAATGAACAGGGCTGTGAAACTTGGCAAAACTATGGCAAAGAACAGACAAGACAATGGCAAAAACAAAGTAAAACAATGGCAAGAAACAAAACCGAAACAATCAAAACAGGGCAATGAAAACAGGGAAATCGCTTGGTAGAGTCCGCAATAGCAAAACAATACTTCGCAGCTTCCTGTTTAAAATGGCCTCCTTTTATTGCCACCAAACAGGAAGCTACCAAAGAAGCAGCAGAGGGAGCAACAACAGTCAGTGGGTGAGGGCTCCCTCTGCTGGCGTGGCGTTACAACTGGTCAAGATTTATTTTAATAAACCTGTTTATGCGGAGTGTGGAATTCACCTAATGCATGACAGAGAAGCATCCGCGCGATCACTTGTATTTTTCCTGATAATTAAACTAATTTTATTTCTGTAAACTCATAATAACAACAAACGTTGCTTTTGTAGAGTAATGAGAACAAGCAGAATGCTTTCTCCCATCTGTCTCTGAAGCGCGTTACAAAAAAAGAACCGAAACTCATCGTCTGTCTCACATACAAAAGAAATATATCTGTAGAAAGTTTAAAATGTCTACTTTTAAACAAACAAATCAAAACGAAATATTATTATATGATTATGTAATCTGTATGAAGGTTATATTTCTCTCTAAAGGCGTCTCCGTTTTAAAGCATTTCATACGGATTTCCGTAGTCGGATAAATTGCGCTTTCAGAACTGTCACGTCATTGATTTTTTTTTTCCTCAGAAACAAAAAACAAATTTATTGAAGAAAACAAAAAAGGCATATAGCTTATGTTTTGTGAATTGCCGACCTTTCTCCATCCGGAAGATATTGTTGCTTTTATACTGATACTTTTCTCAGGGTTTTAGAAAAATATAAATAGATTGTACAAGTTATTGGTAATGAATACATTCTATGAGAATTTATGTTTCAGTCCATAACGCTGAAACTGCATCATGCTAATCTTTGAAATACTTGTTTGTTTGTTTTTTGTACAAAGTTGTGATGGTATTTTTTGACACTGCAACATTTTGTTAAACTGTTTTTGTGAATTAATTTAATTAAAAAAAAAAAAGTAATTTAAATATGTGCTCCACATTTTTATTGATTGATTGCAGTGTTTCATTTAATGTTTGTTTGTTTGTTTATGTATTTATTTATTTATTTATTTCTTATAAAGAGATATAAAATATATTGGGCAGAACTGAGTTAAGTGTATTGGTCCAGGCCCCCTGCAACCGCTCAAGTTTATCATGTGGCCCCTTGGGAAAATGAATTAATTATTAACACAATATTATTTAAAGCTTAAAGTGATATTAATGTTGGTCTCGGGAAATAGTAAGGAGATATTTGAATTATTTATTAATAAAGTAGTGTTTTCTGAGTCTGTGTTGCAAGGATGAAGTTGCCGAAATCTCCTCATTAGACGCGCCCAGGCCTGGTGCTAGGGGCTGGCACAAGGGGGCATTGCCCTCTCAGAAAGAATTTGTGCCCCCTCAGTTTTCTTAACAAACTTATTTATTTAAACCATAATGCATAATTAATTGGAGGAGCATGGGCACACCGTCTGCAGAGCGCATAAAATTGTGTTAAATTTGAGCAGATCAGTCAGCTTCTGATTTGAAGCAGTGTAGCTAGCCTATGCCATCAAAGTAGGCTACCGCAAGAGCGATTCGCGAGCAGACGAGGGTTACAGTCATCGCAGTTTCTCCCGTGCAGCTGGCTGCACGAGCTTTGATGATAACAGCTAATTCACCATTTACCAGACTCACTCACTGTATTTCATCCCGTGCTTTAATAGGGTTACTAACTCATTTAATGTTATATTAATGCTATAGCGTACTGTGCAATGTTTATCAAAATGAAAGCGATAAAAATTTGAAATTACACACACAAGATTGTTCTACATTGTTCTGCATGTCTATATTGTACCATGTGGGGTGGGGGGGGGAGACGGGCTTGGGTTGGGCTGGTAATTCTGATAAGCTGTCAGACACGGGCTAGGCAAGGCGTCTCAGGCCAGGGCCGGGCTAGGGCCTAAATTTGAGGCAGGGCACTAGTATGGTAATGCTTAATGGGCGTTGCTCTAGGATGGGTAAAAATTACAGTAAACTCACTATATAGTTAATCAATATCGCGCACAGTGTTGGGCAGTAACGCATTACTTTGTAACGCGTTACTGTAATTTGATCCTTTTTTTTAGTAACGGAGTAATTTAACGCATTATAATTTTCAAATGAGTAATTAGAGTATAGTTACAAGCAAAGATGCGATGTGCTGGATGCGATAGAATAAAATGATTTGCGGGACTCCCGCAAAATAGAAATATCTGAACATAAAATATCTAAAACAAATGAATTGCTTTTCATGTATTGCACAAAAACAACAAGAACAACTACTGTAAAATAAAAATGATTAACACGCGTAAGCATAGGCAGAGTTTCTATTTATAACGCGTATTTGCAGCGTTAAGCAATGTTGATTTCTGGAATCAGTGGACAATTAAAGAATCCACTCACCGCTCAAAATGCTGTGCATTTTGCAACCACGCATGCAGCAGCCTATTGCTTTTAGTAAAAATAACTGGTTTGTGAATGTTGATGCTTTAATAACAAATATTTTATCGGGAGTGTTTATGCTGGGATATTAGGCGACACACAAACTTACTATTTCATGTAAATTTCGTGGGTGTACATACAAAAGTAATGTAACTAGTAATGTAACTAATTACTTTTGAAATAAAGTAATCAGAACAGTAATCTGATTACTTTTAAAAGGAGTAATCAGTAATTTAATTACTTTTTCAGAGTAACTTGCCCAACATTGATCGCGCGAAGAGTACTGTTTTTTTTTTCTCAAAGTCAGCATGATAAAATATGATACTGATTTTATACAACAGTTCAGTAAACAAGAAGTCATTATTAAGAGACTTACGTTTTAGACACATTTCCTCTTTTTGCTCTTTTTCGCCAACAAAAATCATTCTAAACACAGCCACAGCACTGTTTTGTGTCTCTGAGCAACATGTTTTGTTTCTGAATGAATCAGCCATTTAAATGATTCATTTAATGGCAATGACTCACTTAACAGTGAATTGCTGCCACCTACTGGTGGTTTATATAATTTTTTGTTAATACAGCACACACTTTTTTGTGAAAACTTGTATCTGAACTGTAATTTTTACAGTCATTTTACAGTTAAATATGTTACTATAGACATTGCCCTACCCCATTCATATGGTATTAATTTTAGTTGTGCAGGTCTTAAAAAAAGGTCTTAAAGTCTTACATTTGAGTTTTAAAATCCTGCAGAAATGCTATACAGAACTGATCGTGTAAGTGACACTGAAGAAGTGTAATTGACGTTCGTCATCAGAGACAGGGCAGGATATGAACACATAATATGATTGACATATTAACAGCGAATGAGCTTCTTCTAAGTCGTAACAGTGATCACGGAAGAGAAAACACAGGAAAAAGTGCTGGAAGCAGCTAATGCTCATCATATCGTGTAAATCTACGGGAAATTAATAGTGTATGAATAATGATAATTCTGTCTAAGCTATGTGTTTTAAAATGAAAACGCACCATTGTAAACCTAGCCTAACAGATCAAAAGTGTGGTTACATTTCACAAATGCTTGTCTTTTCCTGAAAAAGCAGACATGCTAATTTTTTGAACAAGAATTGCTGAGTGATTTAAAGATCTTAAATATTGCAGCAGTGAGACTCAAATACTGAAAACTATTTAAATTTTATTAAAAGTGTTTGCACTGATTTATTGTGTTTACATTTTGTCCCTTTGTGCTTTTTTGTTCCTGTGCAGTGGCTTAGGAGATGAGTCTTTGGTTTTATTTTTTTGTTTGTTGACATTTGTACAGACTCGAAGTTTGTTTGTCTTTTGGAGGTATTGTGTAATGTAAAATGGATTTTAGAAAAATTGGCATTGAAAAAAGGTATCATTCAGGAGCCGATATTTCAATGATACCCAGCCCGACTCAGAACACTCTAACAACTAGCGAGCAATGCCTAGCAACCACCTAGAACGTCTCGGTTACGTATGGTAACCCTCGTTCCCTGATGGAGGGAACGGAGACGTTGTGTCGAGTAGTGTACGACACTAGGGGTCACTCTTGGGAGCCCAAACACCTCTGACAGTTTTGAAAAAGGCCAATGAAATTGGGTGTGCAGAATTTGTATAGCTGGCCACGCCCCGGATATCCGGGTATAAATAGGGCAGCATGTGCATCTGCTCACTCGTTCTGATCTGAGGAGCCGAGCGTCTCAGCTCACTCAGAGGTGGACCAGAGTTGTGGCACGGACGACACAACGTCTCCGTTCCCTCCATCAGGGAACGAGGGTTACCATACGTAACCGAGACGTTCCCTATCTGTGTCGAGTAGTGTACGACACTAGGGGTCCCTATATAAAACCGCCACAAGTCTGGCTGCGTCACGAGTGGTCAGTGCAGATAGTAACAAGTCAATGTGTTAACATAAGTGCAGCTCACCTCTTGCGACCATCCAACGTCCAAGGACTGACCTGTTATAGCAGAGTCCTGCAGCCGGGCCTTTCCTCAGTGGAGCGGCTGAGTGTCTTGAGAACGTTGGGAGAGTGTCTGTTTCCCGTAGGAAAAAGGCACTGCGGAGATCACAACCTGCCCAGAGGGGGGGGATAACGTGAAAACATTAGATATGGGACCTGAGGTGGGTCTCACGCTAGGGGAGACAACCAAACTCAGACCTTAAAGACAAACCTGCCTTCAGGGGAAACACCACACCACAGAGAGTTATAGGTGGAAATACACATATGGGGCCACATAAGGAGCCACTGCATATGGGGCACAAATCCAACCAAGAGTTAGAAAAGTAACCATACCTTGTGTTGAGATTTCGCAGCGAGTTCCTCCGCCGAACTCTGCCACGTCCAGAAGTGCCAAGTGATGGAGAAGGTGTTCAGGGTTCGCGTCAGGAAACCTACTGAAACTTAAAAGCGTAATCACCATTTAGGGGAAGCGCTTAAGCAAGCTCTACACCCAACCAGAGTGCTGTGCCAAGAGCTTGCGATTAAAACTCTAGCTGACACTGGTTCCATGTATAGGTGTAGCCCAACCTGCAGCTCTGAAGATGTCTGTTAACGAGGCTGCATTGCGAGAGCCGCCAAGGCAGCGATGCCCCTGGTCGAGTGGGTTCTCACTCCCCGTGGGCAAGGCAAGCCTCTGGCCTGGTAGGCCGTACGGACTGCATCCACAAGCCAGTGGGAAGATCCTAAGTTTGGAGACAGCCTTCCCCTTCTGCTGTCCTGAGCTGACCTGAATGTCTGAGTGCTGAGAACGTTCCAGGTAATGTGTGGGACACGGACCGGGCATGATAGGGTCAGGTTGGGGTCATCTTCCTGGTAAGGAATTGCTTGCAGGGTCACCACCTGCTCTGAGGGAGTGGTGGTTACAATGGGCACGTATCCAGGCCGGGTTCCCAGGACAACGTGAGAGTTCACCGGCCCGAATTCCAGGCACGAACATTGACGGAAAGGGCTTGAAGGTTTCCCGCTCTTAACAGGGGTGAGCGCCACCGGGGAGGCCGTCTCCATGGAGAGGGCACCGAATGGACTGACTGAGGGCTCAACGGATCTTACTGTAGGCCCGAGGACCATAACAGTTCAAGAGGGGATGTGGTGCTACCAAGGAGGGTTCGCCTTCCAGGCACCTCTTAACAAATCGTGCCCCACCGATCTGCCTTCTACCAAGTCATGGTGGCTGTACATAGACCTTGATGTAGAAGCCGAAAGGTGCCTATCCAGGCCTCCTTGGAGGAGGTATAGCACAGATTTGATGCCGCCATTCCGTGGGTTCTACCCTTAGGAAGAACGTCTGCGCCATTCCCAGGACATGCCACCGTCTGGCTCAGTCGTGCAAAGGGTGCCTCCCATTGTGGGTGGAAGGTTTCTGGAGGCTTCCTGGTCACGTTCAGGGACCATAGAAGGAAGTTCCAGAAATCTGGGCGCAGGTGCCAGATTGTGCCCCTCAGGTGTGTCAGGAAGGCAACGAAGGTAGGAGCGCGAGCTATGAGAATCAAGTTCCGTTGGGCCAACAGAGCTACCAAGAGAAACTGTTTCGAAACCTTCCTGACATTGCACCGTGTCTGTGCAATAAGGCTCACTGGGGAATAAGCCGTACGGTCCACTGAGTGTCAACAGATCTGAACCGAGGGAGTCCTTGGTCAGACTGTATTACCTACTGCAAAGAGTGGATTCCGGTAAGGCAACAGATCTACCTGTGCCTGGCCGAATTGACTCCAAAACAGCTGGACCGTCTGAGGGTGGAGCCTCCACTCACCTCGGGGCGAACCCGTCACCCGGAAAGTGAGTGGCGCACAGAAGCCTGAGTCTGTGCTGGCTCCAGGGCAAAAGATGGCGGGTGAGTTGTGATATGTGAAAGTAGCGTACACCATCCTGGTGGTTGGTGTATGCCACAGTCGCTGTGTTGTCAGCGCCGACCAACACATGCTTGTCGCGACAGAGGCCGAAACCCCTTCAGGGCCCAAGCATTGTGAACAACTCAAGGCAATTGAATGCCTAAGCAGCCGAAGGCCTAACTGAACCCCGAGGCTGCATACCGGTTGCACATGGCACCCCAGCATGACTTGGAAGCAACTGTAGAGACACAGTGCGTCTAGACACTTGTCCCAGGGGCAACCTGCCCGCAGAACTAACGTGTCCCCAAGGGCTGAAGGTTGCAACACAAAGTGTGATGTACACACGATGCGAGCCTGGTGCCACGCCCATCTCGGGACTCGGTGTGACATCAGTGCTACAGCGGTTCCATATGGATCGGGTCCAGTAGCATGACCGCGGCTGAAAATGCCCTATGTTCCAGGAGCCCTAGTACATGAAGGAGACTGCTGTGGTGAACCAGAGTGCACTTGCGCACTACAGCACTGACTGTACACAGTCCTAGGCAAACGCGTAGAACAGTGACCGAGTCCATACGGAGAAAAGAGAAACCCCGTACTGAGGAGAGTTTACTCTTTTCCCAAAAGTGCAAACCGAACCTCGTGAGTGTGCTAGGACAGCCATTCACAGATAACTGAGAATGCACATGCCCTCTACCCCGAGGGGGCGAGGGCAGCCCCTGTGACCTCCGTAAAGGTACGGGGGGTAGGGATAGGCCGCAGGGGGAACCTTGTACTGATGAGCCCGACCTCGAAGACAAAGTCTTGGAAGGATCAAGACATGACAGTACGCGTCCTTCAGGTTCAACGCCACCGACCAATCTTAAGCCCTGACCCACAAGGGCTGTATGTTCCAGGGCTAACATTTGAATGGGAGCTTGAAAAGGGCCCGATTCAAAATATCCTTGTTTTAAGATTGGCATGAGTCGACCACTAGTACAATGAAGTAGGGGCTGAAAAACCCCTTCCCTCATTTTGGCTGCCGGGGTAGGCTCTATCGCACCCTTCCCAGGGGGGCTGCGATTTCTGCTTTAAGAACCACAGCATTCCCGCCCTGAGTCGATTGTCAAGAGAATGCCATAGACTTCAGCGGATGCCTTGCAACCTGAGTCGCGTAGCCAAGTCAAGTAATTCTCGAGAAGCTAATGGGAGATCGTGCCCACGTAGGGACTCTGCTAGCATTCTCAGTGAATTATACCCGACGTACCTGGAATGGGGATGTCGCTGAATAAAGCAAAGAGCGCCGTGCTTGGAGATGAAGCCCCAAGAACACGGTGTGACTTGCCAACATGCAGAGAACCAGGTAAGTGCCCAACCACCCTGGCCTGCAGGCTCAGTATCTAGCCGTCACATGAAGGGCTATTGCTGCAAGATAACCGAGACTGACCAGGCAGTGACTGTCTGCGGAAGACAGACAGTCAGAAATGGTTGTGCCGAATCCACCTCTCATCCCCGGGTCGAGAGTGGATCGGGGTGGGTCAGTTAGGCCGTCTGCTCTGGATTGCTCGTCTGAGGAAAATCTAGAAGCCTAACGAGGGTTCTAGCAAGCTTACTGACAAGCTGGTGTTGCCACCTTCCCACAAGAACTTTGACCGCTGGGCGGGTCTGGCCGGAGGCCCGGCTGTCGCGGGGCCTCAGGAGTTCTATAGGTGGTCGTCCGTAGCGACGAACAAACAGGAGTAGTCGGGGGAGAGGGCCGAAGCCCGACCCACGGCTGAGGCTGCTCCTTAACCACCGTGAAGGACTTGCATACAAATTCTATCACAGTGTTGCCAGAAGGACTGACCTGGGAAATGGGGGGGGGAAGCGGACTTCAATCTTCCCGCATTTCTGACAGGTGAAGCCACAGGTGGCGCTCCTGGACCAACAAAGTGGACATCGCCCTTGCCAGAGCATGCGCCACGACCTCATAGCTCAGCGAGCGTAATCGGTTATTGTACGCAGTTCCCGTAGCTCTAGGTTGGAACCACCCTCGTATCGAACTCACAACGCCACGGCCCGAATGCCCAGAGGATGGCCGTGGCATGTAAGGCGGACGCAGCTCATCCAGAAGCCGTGTAAGCCTTGCCCGGAAAGAACTTACAGGCTCTGGACGGGGGTCATGGGAGGAATCCAACAAGCGGCGACGTTTGGCGGGAAGTACCCCGCAAATGCCCCCTCCGACCGGGGAACCCCTGCACCCCCTCGCTGGACCCCCATCGAGGGTGGTGAAGGAGGAGAAGTTGGTCTATCACGATCCACCCGTTTTTTTTTTTTTGTTTTAAAAAAACGGGCTTTCTGCGATCCCATTGACTTCTCGTGCACTTCTGGGAAACAGGCACTGGAAACGAGCATACAGGTCGTTACCCAGATGTCTATTAATCAGCCCTTCCTTGGCTGCCCGTTTCAGGCACGGCCGCCATTTTAGCATCCACCTCAAACTGAGAATCAACCCCCCCAGAGGTTTGCTCAGCTGAAACTTCAGCTTAAAACAGTTTACGCCCTCCTACCGATGCTGCTGCTTACCATTTTCGCCCAATTAGGAGCTCCAAATAAGAAAGTCAGCTGTACTAAGACAGACTAACAAACTTGTCCGGAAGCTCGATCGAGGGACGCGAAGAGCAAGGGGTTTGCGGGGTTTTGACCCGGCAAAACCTTCCTTGCTTTCTAATGCTCGTAACCAACGCACATCGCAATGGCCTCATACCCGGAAGTAGAAGGACCGGAGCGGGAAGCAGTCGGGGTGAGCCGCGGCTTGACGTAAAGCACACCGCTCGTGAGCAGAATGCGCCCGGGTCATGTTTTCGCCGGCAAAACATGAATCAACAACAAGCGCTGCATCAGCGTGAGAATCTCAACACTGAATACAACGGTCGTGTCGATCGTTTGGATCGAGGAACGCGAGGAGTGAGAGGTTTGCGGGGTTTCCACCCGGCAGAGCCTTCCCTGCTTCCTAATGCTTGCCACCGACGCACATCGCAACGGCCTCGTACCTGAAAGTAGAAGGACCGAAGCGGAAAGCAGTCGGAGTGAGCCGCGGCTTCACGTAAAGCACGCGGCTCACGAGCAAAGCGTGCCCATGATCGAGTTCTTGCAAGCAAAACGTGAATCAACAACAAACGCTGCATCAGTGTGAGCATAACTCAACACTGAACACAACGGTCGTGTTGATCGTTCTTGGTAAGGTAAGCTGCAACCAGGATGGCACGGAGGGAAAGATATGTTCACCAACACACAATCCCACCGCAATTCAAGATTCTAGCTCTTTCAGAGAAATCACTCTTTTAGAAGGAAGATTGCTCTTCCAGATTGCCGTCGACCCACGCAGGGGAACTCTCACAACACTTATCTGTGTATAAGAAGGGAGAGACCGCTGCCTGTGCTGCAGATCCAACGACGAAAGAGGCGAATGTTGCCGCTTCTCACGCAGAGACGCTGCATTCGGCTCCAAAAAACAGAACGAGTGAGCAGATGCACATGCTGCCCTATTTATACCCGGATATCCGGGGCGTGGCCAGCTATGCAAATTCTGCACACCCAATTTCATTGGCCTTTTTCAAAACTGTCAGAGGTGTTTGGGCTCCCAAGAGCGACCCCTAGTGTCGTACACTACTCGACACAACTCGGAGTGTACGACAGATAGGGACCACTCTAAACACTACCCAGCAAATGCTCAGAACACTGCATAACAATCGAACACAGCCCTAACATGTAATGTATTTTTAAAATTATAACCTTAGATAATTTGTTCTCTAATTAAACTACATGTTCTTGCAGGTATGCCATACATGTCTTCATCCTGGTGTTGGCTTGTTATGGAATTATGATCAAAGCCAGTGTACACAAGGTTCACAGGTGAGCAATGTCTCCATTTTCTTGTGCAACCTTGCCTACTCATTAAGCAAAGCAATATGAACTTTTAAGGATATGGTTATATCAGACAGGAGAGAGCATTTAAGACCTGTCCTGTATTGTCTTACTGCTTTTTCCACTTCTGTCTCAACTGATGGATAGAGCTATGCAGAAAAGTCTCTTGAATAAGCCCCACCCTCTAGGGTAATGCAGCTTGCTCAGACAAGCTTTACAGAACATTCCACAAGAATGAATTTGATATTTATATTTATATTTATATAAAATATAATTTTTATACAGTGCCCTCCACTAATATTGGCACCCTTGGTAAATATGAGCAAAGGTGGCTGTAAGAATAAATCTGCATTGTTTATCCTTTTAATCTTTCATTCAAAAAATTCACAATATTCTAACCTATCATTTAAGTAAAACCATGGAAAGCAGGGGGAAAATCTCTTTATGAAATAAATGTTTTTCTGTAGTTCATGTTGACCACAATTATTGGCACCCAATTATTGCAATGTCCTTTATTCAAGATAACAGCTCTTTGTTTTCTTCTTTAATGCCTGAAGAGTTTGGAGAACACCTGACAAGAGATCAGAGACCATTCTTTCATACAGAAACTTTTCAGATCCTTTAGTTTCCCAGCTCCATGCTGGTACTTCTTCTCTTCAGTTCACCTCACGCATTTTCTATAGGGTTCAGGTCAGGCAACTGGGACGGCCATGGCAGAAGCTTCATTTTTTGCTCAGTGACACATTTTTGTGTTGATTTTGATGTTTGATTCAAATCACTGTCCTGATGGAAGATCCAACCACAGCTCATTATAGAACTTCTAACAGATGCAGTCAGGTTTACATTTTTTATCTGTTGGTATTTGCTAGAATCCATGATGCCATGTATCTGAACAAGATGTCCAGGACCTCTGGCAGAAAAATAAGCCCACAACATTAAAGATCCAGCAGTATATTTAACTGTGGGCATGGGGTACTTTTTGTACCAAACCTATCTTGAGTGTTTGCTGCCAGAAAGCTCTTTTTTTTTTAGTTTCATCTGACCACAGAAGCCATTCCCATTTGAAATTCAAGTTGTGTCTGACAACTGAATATGATAGAGTTTGTTTTTGGATGAGCAAGGAGGATTTTTCTTAAAACCCTCCTGAACAACATGTGGTGACGTAGGGGCTGTTTGAATTTTTTTTTTAGTCCTTTGGCCTCAAGACTCAACTAATCTCTGCAATTCTCCTACTGTGATCCTTGGAGAATCTTTGGACACTTAAACTCTCCTCTTCACCATGCATTAGGACGATATAGACACACGTCCTTTTCCAGGCAGATTTGTAACATCTTTAGTTTAATTTGAAATCTTAATTATTGTCCTAATGATGGAAATTGGGATTTTCAATCCTTTAGCTCTTTTCAGAACTATATTATTTGGTTTTATTCCGTGTGATGGATGATTAAGGAAATTTGGCCTTTGTGCTCCTCATATTTATAATCCTGTGAAACAGGAAGTTATTGCTGGACAATATCATACTCCTAGTCATTCTAGTGTGCTAAATAAATGCAAATATGAATGGGAATATACTTCAGAGATATTTTACTCATTATAATTTCTAAGGGTGCCAATACTTGTGCCCAACATGCATATGAGAAAAACATTTATTTCATAACGTAAGTTTCCCCCCACTTTTAATTGTATTACTTTAATGAAAGGTTAGCATTTTGTGAATTTTTTTAATGTAAGATCATAAAGATAAACAAAGCAGATTTATTTTCATAGCCGTCTTTGCTCATATTTACCAAGGGTGCCAATATTAGTATATATATGTATATATATATATATATATTATTGTATATTATTTATTTATTTTTTTTTTTTTAACAAAGTTTTTCAGTGCTAATGCAGTGATAATAATTTAAATAACACTAATAAAGTGTGCAAATCCTTTTAACCAATTTTGATGCACAGAATTTAATATTCTTATCAATCCTGGCCGAAAACTGAAACCATATAACGAAAAGGATTTTAAATAACCTTTTTAGATTAAATCAATACAATTTGAATATTATATGTTTTTAAGTGATTACACTTTTTCTATAAGGTGGCATTGCTATGATAGCGTCTCAATTCTAGCATGCTTTAAAAATATTAAATAGTAAAGTATACTCTGTACCCATTCTCGTCCAACATAATCAATTTTTTATTTATTTTTTTTTGGTCAATAAGATAATGGACAACAGAACTGTAAAAATTAAAACATGGATTAAAAAACATCTTGATTATATAATATTCCTTTAGAAATAATTTGTTTATTTCCCTTTATATTAAGACGCAGACGCTGAAAAGACTGAGAACATCACGTGTTTGAAGTTTGTATAGTAGATGAAACCACACACTCTCATTCATACAGAGCCACGCAGAACTATTAATGGAATTTACTGACATTTCTGTTGTGTGATAGGCTGTTAGAGCTTGTCAACATAAATTATATAGCAGTCTCGATATGTCGTGACATTGCCCCAGCCTTAATTCCAAATGCCTTTAGTAATAAGTGGTCACAGCTGTACAGAACTACTGGTGCAATTTCTTTTTATCCATTATCAGCTTTTAGAAACCTATAAATTCAGCATGCTAACACACTTCTCAGTAGACGTTTCTGTAGTGCTGTCAATCGATTAAAAAAATATAACTACTCGATCGCATATTTTTCTGATCGCGATTAATCCCACCTAACATTAAAGTTTTTAAATATGCTTTTATATTGCAACAGTTTCACATTCAATCTTTAAATTAATGTACACACAACATGAAGACAGTATATTTTTAATATTTGCTTTTAGTTCCAACCCTGCTCCAACACACATACTATTTATTTTTCAAATAAGACTAACTTACTTAGTCTTGTCTAACTTACTTGATTAGCTGGATCAGATGTGTTTAATTAGGGTTGAATCTAAACTGTGCAGGGGTGTGGCCATCCAGGAACTTTGTTTGACACCCGTGCAAAAAAACACCTGCGTTAACGTGCTAATTTTGACAGCACTAGTTTTTTTTTTTTTTTTTTTTTTTTTTCATACTGAAACACTGAAATTATATGTATTCTAATTACAGATATACTATGATCGCATCGCTAGGATACCTCACGGTGTGCCAAGTGAGCAGAGTATTTGTATTTGACTATGGCATCCTGTCCACGGATTTCTCAGGGTGAGGGTTTCATTACAGTCTTATTTCTGTTGATGTGGCCACTCCCTGAGGCTTGACTTGGTTACTTGTCTACCAGTTTTGTCAGTTTTACATTGCTGAGGATTTTGTACACACCCTTGGATAAACAAGAATGAGAGATAACATTTAAACTAACCAATCCCCCAGTCTTCCCTCAGGAAAAAATATATATAGAACTTTTGTACGGGTTCAGATCATAGATCATTTTATGGATTTAGTTTTTGTTTTAATTTAATAACATTTTATGAGTTAAACAAATCGTATAGACAATTTATCACTAGAAAAACTGAAATGACCATAAGCATAACACATCAAAATATTATGTGACAATTTAAGATAATTTTATTAGCATTTACCATGACACAAGCAATATATAACACAACAATTTATAGTGTGGTAATTTGAATTAACATGAATCCATATTTCTTTATTCACACTATTGATTCTTTTGTAAACTAAAATTGACAAAACTCAGACTCCCTCCCCCTTACCCACCCATAAATGTTAATTGCCAGAATAAAAAAGCAAAAATTAATAAATAATTAAATAAGTGAAATTAGAATGTAAAAAAGTTAGTCACCATATATATTAATGACACTCTTATTTTGCAGGTCATTATTCTATACCTTCAATAAATGTCAAGTACTTACCCAACTTTCTCATAAAAAATAGCCTGACCAGACATGCAATACTTTGATGTCGTACAATGATTAATCGGTGCAGCGCAAACAACCAACACCTGGTTATTTTAGGCAATTTAGAAATCCTGCGCTGAACATGTCCCCGGGAAGTGGCACGTCTGCTCATCCTAATATAAAACTATATACCAAGTAGTCTGTATGACACAATTTTACAATTTTATGCTGCAACTTTCCCCAATTCTCTAACTCATGATCTGATATGTTTCTGAAAAGGGAGTTAAAAGACAAACTTCTTTTCTTTTGACATCTGTTGTCAGTCAGTGATGCGTCCATTTTTAAGCTAACTCTTTTTGTGTTGAGAAGGGATTGACATCCTAAGATGGAGATGCAAGTCAGTGAAACATTTATTAGATGAATGGAAAGTATAGTACAACAGAAAACAGAGAGGAATCTCTCACAATTACAATCTAAAACTTAATCCAGAGAGTAGTGTGGTATTTTCATCTGAATACAGATGACCAAACAAGTAATGCTGCACCCCAGAGTCCAGACCTGCAGTGACAGTGCAAACAGAAATATTTATAATACAGAACACTTTAAGAATCTAAATGAAACACTCCATACAATATCAACATATTGCTTATTAATATAGTGTGTGGCATCTTTCGACATGACAACTGAAAAATTTGCAATCGTGTTAGCGTGCAGATTAAATAGCAGCAATTTTAGTGAAAACGTGAGCAAATTGTATTATTTCATTCCCATTATTAAACAAGAAACGAATAAATAAAACCTGGCCACAATTTTGCCAAAGCAATGACTATACTGGACAAATTAATAAAACATCTTTAAGTTTAAACTCACAAGTTCCCTCATTATTCAACAAAGACATTATATAACGAAATAGTATTTTGTAATATAAAAATTAATAAATAAAGTACTAAAACCTTTAGATGAAAATTGAAAATACGGGAAATTCAGTGTTATGGACGTGACATTCGCAGTCAAAAACTGAAATATAAATTCTCATAAAATGTATTCATTATCAATATATTAAAACATCTCTATAATTTTCTAAACCCCTGAAAATAGAGTTTAGACATAAGAAAATTATCAGTCTATAAACCTGTTTTATATTTTAGATGAGGAAAATACACATGCGTTAACAGACGTGACCAAAAAATTTTTGCTAATAAATTTTTGGAAGATAACATAGTTTGTAGACTTTCGGTTATTTACAGTGCACAAACCAAAAAGCAACAATAGCCTATCTGCTGAATGGAGAAGTGTTGGCTATATACAAAATCCAAAATATCAGTTTTGTTTAAATTTTCATTTTTGTGTTTCAGAGAGAAAAATCAATGCACCTGTGATGGTGTTAAGGAGCTTTAATATATTCTGCACATGCATAACATTTGCCACAAAGCACAGGCAAAAGTAGCCCAATGATTATAAATGTATATAAAAAGGAGACATTTTAATTATTTATTATTAAACTAATGTTTTCTTGTCATCTGCAAGACAAAATTCACAGTGCTGACTCTCATCTCCACAGTATAGCCTACTGGACCCGCCTTTAGAGACCTTCATATATTTCAAGCTTTCTATAGATATATTTAGCAGAAAGCCCACCCTGATGGTTTTCATTATTTTACAATAGCACAACGTTTTGTTATTATGAGTTAACATAAATGAAATTAGTTTCAAACTGATATTAAGTTGTTTCATTATCAGGAAAAAATGCGAGTGCCTCCCATGGAAGTGCCTCCCTGCCATGCACGTGCAGAAACACTTGAATATGGGCCAAAAGTAAATTTATATAACCTATAAAAGCACATTTATATAGGTTAATGCTGGAGTTTGGAATCTGCATTAAAATAAATTTTCACCAGTTTACATCTGAGACAAATGCAGTTATAACCTATAAATTGAAGGCTATTTGATGTTTTAAAATGATGTAAGGGACCCATGCCACTTAATTTCACTGCATGATCACTAGTTGTTGCTGATCAAGATTAATTGGATGCCAAAATGCTTTCTGTCCTGTATTTACCCACCCCTTAGGTTAAAAATAACCCAAATTGGGTTGTTTTTGACCCATTGTTTTTAAGAGTGTATTCCCTGTGCAACTTGAGGTAAAATGCATTCTTTTTACTATTGCGATATGTTTTTACATTTGTAGAATATTTTTTCTATAAGGATTTTTTAAATGATTTTAATGCTCTACAAGCATATGATGTCACCACCGGCACAACCACAGTATAAAAGGGCACCGGGAGACTACGTCATCCTCTTCTTCGTCTTCACTGTTTTGTCTAGTGTGTGTTCTGGTGGTCAGAACTATTTTTCTTCCCTTCTTTATCATGGCGAGTACTAGTAAGACATTTAAGAAGTGTGTGGATCCGTTTCCTCGCTATTTGACACCTGATGACACACGCAATCTTTGCATCATTTATTTGGGCAAAGAGCACACATGTGATGTCCTCAAGGGGGCAATCTGCGTGCACTGCAAACGTTTTTCCATAAAAAAGCTCCATTCTCATCGGTCTCTCTTTTCGAGAAAGGAGGGGCAGCTGTCTGCTCCCCGCGGTTCAGGACCCACCACTGGCAAGGCACGAAAGAGAATGAGCTTGCGGGGATCGCAGGCGGATCTGGCCGATGAGTTGAAGGGGCTTTCCCTCTCACTTTTGTCAGCCGGGGGCGAGGACGAGCTGCTGGATGATGATGATGACTTGCGAGGGCGAAAAAGTCAAGGCTGAGCCCTCTAAATTCTCCTGCCCTGTGTACGATGAGCTTCTGGAGGTTATGGACCATGCCACGGCAAGACTTGACTTGCCATGGAAGCGGGCTAAGAAGGTGGCGCCGCGGGGTCACCTCAACAAGTGCTACCTCTCCGACCATAACTCCCCAGCTCAAGTGAGTCTTCCATTTCTTCCTGATCTCCATACGGAGAATGAGAAGTTATGGAAAAAGCTGTACTCTTCTCATATCCATAAATTCCAGCATGCTAATTACGCAAACATTGAGGGGATGCGTGAATACGGCTATGAGAAGATACCCCCTGTAGAAGAGACGCTGGCTAGCTATCTCTCTGTAGGTGAGACTTCTTCTCTCAAGACTTCCTCCTTGCCATCTAAGCTCCTTCAGGTTACATCTCGCTTAAATGACAAGGCGTACGCAGCAGCAGGTCAGGTGGTGGATGCGTTGCACACTATGCCGGTGCTTCAGGCTTACCAGGCTGATCTAATGAAAGATCTGGATAAAGGTCAGGGTCTTTCCCCTGATGAGGTTGCTGAGCCGCACCATGAATCCCGCTCTCTGTGCCACTAAGCAGGCCGCTAACGCCATGGGCAGGTCATGGTGGTTACGGAGAGACATCTGTGGGTGAACCTGGCTAATATCGCAAAGAAAAAGAGGGGCGAAAAAAGTCACGCTCAGCAGCTTTTAAAACCTTCATTCCCCGGGGGTCCAGGTCTGAGACCGAACAACGCAGGAGTCCTGGCCCATACCATTCTGAGGAATAGAGACATGCACAGAAGACAAGTGTTGCAACTTGTGGCTCTAGGAGAAGGTGCAAGGGATGAGGAATGTGATCCAGGGGAGGCAGCGTTTTTGCCTGGATCAGAGTAAAATCTGAAAATCTACTCGCTTTCCTTGGGGGAATTAACATCTGCCCTTATCTTCCCCTTCTTAATTCCCCTGCAACCACAGGTGGGAACTTTCTGCACACGTTCCTACCGGACCTATGACATTGTTGGTTAGCTTCTATGTCTCTTAGAAACTACTTTTACTGATGTCCGGAACTAAGGCTCCTTCAGACTTCATCTCCTGAACTGGAGTCATATGCGAACTACGGTGGATGAGTACGATCCTGCTACTTTGTGTCTAGCCTCTTTTACTGTATTTCTGGGACCTGTCTATTGTGCTTTTGCTTTTCATTTAGGTAGGTCCTCAACAAGCCCCCTCTTGTCTACCGACTATGGTTAAGGCTTTGCTCGTCTATTCTGGATCTGCCTTCGCATACCTCCCAGATGATGTGGCTAGTCATTTGCTCTCTGTGGAACCTATTGGTCTTCAGGTCCCCACCACAGCACTGTTTCTTAAGACTTGCGGGTCGTTCTTCCAGGTAAGCTCTCCGGTAGCTATACTTCATGGGATGCCCCTGGACATCCCTGGCTGGACACTTTGCCTTAGAGGCCACCTGAATGAGACACTGTAGCTATTTCACCCTGAGGGGCTTCCTGTTTCAGGCTATCCACCCAATCATCATGCATTCATCTGAGTGGGGGCCCCCTTTCATGTAGGAACAGAACGGCTCTCCCAAAGCCTTATACTGCCTTTCAGTGGATTAGTGAGTCGCCCCTCCGTGGAGCAGGCTTGAGTACACTGTTTTTCCACCAAGGTGTAAATGAAAGATGTTTCTGCGGCAACAGCTCTCCATGCATGATTGGGCCCTTGTCGTTCTTGCAGGCTCTGTGGGTCTGGTTAGAACGGGCACCTTGGGCTCCGCTCCACTTATGTATCCTCGCTGATTCCTCTTGAGCATCTGCTACCTAGGACCTGTTGAGGAATCTCTTAGGCCATGCTCCTAAGTAACGGTATTTCTAAAATCCATGTTTATGGTAAATGCACACGCTAGTCTCTGGGCACTTTCTTTAAATCCATATGGTGGTAAGTGTGCACACTAGGTACCCTGCGCACGTTTCTAAAATCTTGTATTGTATGGGTTACGTGCTCGACCTTGTTCCCATTCTCTGAGTTAGTTCAGGCCCCGGTCACCTTGGCCCCCACTCTACCTATGTATCCTTGGAACAGGGTGTTGCTACCTATGTTCTTTGAGACGGTTCCTGAGCAAACCCATGCAGAGCTAGTGGTAGCCCCTGGGTGACAGACCAGGCCTAGTTTCTACCCTAGGCACTTAGCTGTATCCCCTTAAAGGAATCTTCTTTCTGATTCCAAACCTTTCGAGCTCTACCCCGGGTCCAACATTCTGACCCCTTACAGGTAAGTTTTTGGGTATGCAGCTCAGGCCTCTGGCCAAAGGGGATAATGTAATTCATCCTAGGGGCAACTCCTTTGAGCTTTGGTAGAGTTGGTGTGATCGCCTTTATGCTTGGCATGTGCTCCCCTCAGCATGGCAGCATCGGTATACCGTTCCCCATAGGGACCGCTAGAGGACGCAGTTCGATATTCCCTTGAAAGGGAATGTCTCAGGTTATGTATGGTTCTCTGAGAAGGGAACGACACACTGCGTCCTTTAGAATCCTTGCCATGCTTTGGACTCAAGCTACAGACGAAGAAGCGGACGACGTACACTCCCGGCACCCTTTTATACTGTGGTCACACCGTCATAGGCTGTCGCCGGCCAACATGTTGTAGCTTTAAATGTATGCTTCAGACAGGGTCACGCTCACTGCTGTCACAGTTTCCTCATAGCAACTGCTAGAGGACACAGTGTCTTGTTCCCTTGTCAGGGAACCATGGTTACATACATAACCTGAGACGTTTTTTTTTTTTTTTTTTTCAGAATTTAGCAGTAAGAAATTACTGGTCATCCAGTTTTTTTGTATATCAATTATGCCAGAGTTCCTCAAATCTTGCCTTGGAGGGCCAGTGTTTAGCTCCAACCTTGATCAAATTCACCTACCTGATTTTCTAATGATGCTGAAGACATTGATTAGCATGATCAGGTGTGTTTGATTAGGGTTAGAGCTAAACTCTGCAGGAAAGTGAATCTCATGGGCCAGATTTGAGTATCCCTGAACTATGCATTCCGTTACTTTTGCAAATTGGTGTTTCGTTAGGCCGTAAAGAAATATACAGGGTTTGCACAAGGTGCTTAAAGTGCTTGAAATACTTGAATTTGACTTTTTGAAATTTAAGTCCTGGAAAACCCTTGAAAATAGCCATTTTTCTGTAAAGGTACTTGAAAATTACTTGAACTTTTAAAAGGCAGTGAATATGAAATTAGTGTTAAGTTTTGTAACTACCTTTTCATGCAAAATTAAGAAACGCTGATATAAATGCAGTGCCGTTTCACCTAGCTTTTGGAAGCGCTCAAGATCTTGCGATATTAAATGTGACAGTGATGCTCCTTGAGGTGAAAAGCGGTCTCACAATATCAGTAAAGTTGAGTTTATGTCAAAAGCCTTTGTTCGGTCTTTTATTGCACGTGCTGTTTGTTGGGGTTTCCAATCACGTACATTTGAGAACGCAAATACAGATTGATGTGCTTTGTGTCATTATCATTTGGAAGCGTGCACCACGTCTCCATCTCAGCAGCTCGGTCAACAAACTCTTTCTCTGCATATGATGTGAGTTTGGGTTGCTTAACATTCATTTGGGATAACCGGGTGCATTATCTCTCTAGTTTTATAATGTAAATCATTTATAATCTATGCCAACACAGGAGAATGCGTCAATGTATTTCTAAATATGCAATTTGTTGTACATCGCGATTTTAAAATAAAAGTTTAAACCCTCATTCTGAGGTTAAATGCTGCCAAATATTGAAATAAAATGGATTTAAATGTCAAATCACTCTGTAAAGTGAAACATCACCTAGCCTTTGGCGCCATCTGCAGGTATTTGCTGTAATACATAATGTACTTAAGTTACTTATGTTCATATTGTGTATAGGCATATTACATTATGTATTTAAACAGTGTTGTTCAATAAAACCATGTAATTACTTGGTTTTGATACTCTATTTGAACCTATAGTCGCTTTTCCACTATCGGGCCGAACGGTTCTTAGAACGGTCAGGTACGGTTCCAGTTGTGTTTCCACATAAGCCTGGTACAGCACGGCATGATTACAAACCGTTCTCGGCCCGGAATTCTCGGCATGGTTAGACAACCGTGCTGAACCGTGCTGATAGAGTGTGTGTGCTAAGCGGAAACACGCTATTTGATCAAACAGCCAAGTAAACAGTTACGCTGCGTTCATAGCTCGTGCCTTAATACTGTCAATAAATGTGGTATTTTTTTTAGAAAGGGATTACCTTCTGTGTCCGTCCCGTTGGCATGCATATCCCCTCAGCATTTGTTGGTAACGTGTTATCTGTCGTCGCCTTCTGTTATTTTTATTTTTTGCGCCAAAAGTTGTGTCCTTTTTTCTGTTATTTAATGAAATTAATATCAGATTTTAAAAAAGGAGTCCCAAAAACAGAAATACATTACAATTGTGTTACCAAGGCAGCGACTGACGCATCTGTATTTATATTCGAAAGAGTTCCGTTATCAGCACCACAGTGGAAAATGAAACCGTATCCGTGCTGACTGGCCCGGATCGGCACGGAATGGAACGGTAAAGCAGAGAGAACGGTTCGGTCGGATAGTAGAAAAGCGGCTTATTATTATTGTTTTATCGTTAGTTTATATATAAATATAGCCATACTCAAGCCTGTTTTTCACTTAGGTTTATTTTTTCTACTACAGAATATTAGATTACTCAGTTTTCAAAATAATCATTAGATTACTTGATTACCAAAACAATCATTAGTTTTACAGCCCTAGATAAGTTAAAACATTTCAAAATACAACCGCATTGTTTTGCTTTTGTGATTAAAAGACAAATATTGTATAATTGAAAATTTCTTAAAAATAGTATGAAGATATTGTCTCATGAATTAAGTATCTGTATTTTGATTCATTTCATAAACTAAGCGTATTGTCACACCCCTGGTGTCTATGAGCATGATATAGCTCATAATTTTCCAAGTGTATGATGTGCACTTTTCTATAGGTAGAAGTACTTTCCCGCCATGCAAAAAGAAATACCTCTAGTTTTATTTTTCTTCCAGCTATGTGTCACACTCACGCACACACAAGGGGATGGAGGAGACGAGAGATGAGTGGCAATACTTTTCAACAATTTATTAAACAACGTCTTATTTAAAAGACAGATCATCAAACAGTGAAAAAGGTTCTTAACTGAATGCTTAGGTAGATTGTTGGAGTCCAAAAGTCCAGTGTTAGAGCCACGCCACAACATCAAAGGAAGGAGAGTAAGAACCAGCATGTGAACGGTAGACCAGACAATGAGCAAATGGCTGAGTGGCTATTTATAGGGCGTGGCTCAACGAGGAACAGGTGATGCGAGTTAGAATTCGGGTGACTGAGAACGAGTGGGTGGTGCTACCGGAGGTGTGTCAGATGAGGGTGGCAGTGGTGAATGCCTGACACTATGCTCCATTTTCCGTGCTGCTCTCTTTAGGGCATGAGTGTGCTCATTATATCATGGTGTCTGACTTTTTTTTCTTAATTTTCCTTAAGCGTAAAAGAGCAGCAGTATCTAAAGTGCAAGAAAAGAGTGAGTCCATAGTTTGTTAAGTCATCAAATTTTCCTGAGCTATTGGATACACTGAGGAATTGAGATAAGTCAGGAAGATTATTTACAAAGCAGTCTTTTGTGGTAGAAGTGATGGTTCTACCATATTTGTAACAAAGAGTTGAATTTACAGCTTAAGCTATGAGGAATATACATGGATATAACAATTTGAGATATCACTCTGCTGCAGAATTTCAACGCCATTAACATCAATTCCATGTGACAGTATTAAATCTAGTGTATGATTTCGACAACTAGTAGGTCTTGACGCATGTTGTCAACCCCATAGAGTTCAGAATGTCTGTAAATACTGATTCCAATGCATTTTTTTTTCATTATCAACATGGATATTAAAATCACCAACAATTAAGACTTTATCTGCAGCCAGCACTAACTCAGATAGAAAATTCAGATAGCAAATTCTTCGATAAAGTCTGTATGGTGCTCTGGTGGCCTGTCTACAGTTGCCAGTACAAACATCACAAGGGATTTGTCATTAGGGCCCGAGCCCTAAAAGGGCAAAGGCCTTATTGTTTTTCTAAGGATTATTATTATTATTAGGGCCCGAGCCCTAAAAGGGCGAAGGCCCTATTGTTTTTCTAAGGATTATTATTATTAGGGCCCGAAACCCTAAAAGGGCGAAGGCCCTATTGATCCCCTAAGGATTATTATTATTAGGGCCCGAGCCCTAAAAGGGCGAAGGCCCTATTGTTCTTCTAAGGATTATTATTATTATTATTTTTTTTTTATTTATTTATTTTTTTTTTTCTTTCAACCTTCCGGGGTGTTTTGGGGGCCTTAACATGCTCAAAAACTCTTGAAAATTGGCACACACATTGGAATCTGCGGTCATTAGGACGCCGCAGAGACTGGGACCCGGGCGTGGCACAGGGGCTCTACAGCGCCCCCTGGAACACCTTCCCAAAACTTGATGTATATCCCGCACATACTTGCACGTATACATATGAAACTCGGTACACATGTAGATCTCACTGAGCCGAACAAATCACGCACTCTATGTGATGAGCTAATCCCAACAGGAAGTGAGCTATTCAGGGCTGTTTAAAAAGCGCATGCTCTGGAATTTGATATACTCCTCTGAGGCCTTTATTCCGACGGCCACCAAACTCGGTCAGCATGACCTCAAGACATTGAGGATGCTAAATTGCGGAGGGATTTTTGATATCTCGAACGGTTCGGCCGTGGCGAGGCGATGAAATTATGGCGAGAAATGAGAAACAGGAAATGGCTAATAACTATTGCACACATTGTCTGATTCTGATGAAACTTCAGGAGTTTGTTCGTTGTATGATGCTGATCACATAGATGTGACTCTCATAAGTCAAAGTTATAGCGCCACCAACTGGCAGCAGGAAGTGTGTCATTTTCAAAATGCTTTTAAATCAGCCTCTTAATTTTACTCAATTTGCTTCAAACTTCATCAGAACAATGTCAAAACACGGCCGATGACAATCTGTAAAGGGGTCTTTGATACATTAAATGCTGTTGCCGTGGCAACGTGTCAAACTTTAACATTTGTTTCCTGTGCTTTTGGGCCACTTAATAAGCTTAGATTTTCATGAAACTCAACACACACATCAGTATTAATGATAGTTAGACACTGGCAAAGGCTCATAAACGGGCGTGGAGGAGGCGCTCTATAGCGCCACCTTTTGTCAAAAGTTGGGGGGTTAGTTTTAGCTACAGACACCAAACTTGGTATGTATATTGGACTCATCAAGCCGGACAACTTTGTAATTTACACCCATTAGCTGCGACCAACAGGAAGTCTGCTATTTTAATTTGAATGTGGATTTTTGGAAAAATCAGGCTATAAATAAATTCATACTCCTCCAAGCAGGAATAAGTAGTTCACACCAAACTTTGTCAACATGATGCCAACATACTGAAGATGTTAAATTGCGAGCGGATTTGGGATATATTAAACGGTTGATTTATGGTGATTTATTAAATTAGCAGTAAAAAACATAACCGTAATTTTAAAATGCAGCATCCAAACACTTTAAAACTTTTTACATACACAGAACTAGTCATTCTGAGAAATAAATGCTTACTTCCATCGATATAAAATAGTCTACCAAAATTAGAAAAATAAACTATTAAACATCTGATCTCACTCTAACTCTCTCACTCTAACTCTGTGTGTGTGTGAGTATGTGTGTGTAAGTGTGAGTGTTGAGAGTGGGGGAGGGTGGCTTTGAGAGAGAGAGAGAGAGACATAGTGCATTTAAAGTGCATTATCTTAACTCTTAACAACTTTTTACATATGAAAAACAAGTCATTCTTAGGAAACATGTTTGTCATGCTTTCAGAGACCGCAAAAACATTTAAAATATCACACATGTAAACTATCAGATGAACACTGTAATACCAAGGATGAACACTAGATGACCTCATAGGATAAGGAACCTTTTTCAGCTCATTCTCAGTCTATAAGAATGATTTAAAAGCATTTTGCTTTTAACCCCTTCATTGCTGTAACCCTTCAATCCAAACTGCCACAGGGTTACTGTCAACTAATGTGCCTGCTGGGCACCGTTTTTCTGATGGCACCGGGGTTGCGGATGCACTGGCGGCGAGGGCCCGTCATCGCTGCTCGCAGCTATATTTAACAATTGTTTTTCTCAACAATGTTATATGAAGCACCATTAATTGAAATTAATTATACTTGAAACCCTGACCTCTGAGAAATACTGAAAATATTGCTATAAATTGTAGCAACACTTCCCCCTTTACTTTCTGGATGCAGCTCATGTTTATAGCAGTAATCTTGTAGACTCCTTTAAAGTAATGTAATCATCAGGTTTTAGCCAGGTTTCTGTCAAACAGCACATCTAGTTTATGATCACTGATCATATCATTTACAAAAGGTGCTTTCGTAGAAAGGAATCTAATATTCAATAAGCCAAGAGTTTTATGTGGCTGAAGGCTATGCTTCAAAGTTGGAAAACCTGGCAGGATTTTTTTTTATTTACTCAGTGAAAATCTCTATACAGTTAAAGTATACATGTGCACGGGCTTTGTCAAATACTCCTTGCATCTCTTGAGTTCATCTTATGAAAAGGAAAAAAAACACATGGCCAAGTATGGTGACCCATACTCGGAATTTGTGCTCTGCATTTAACCCATCCAAGTGTACACACACAGTAGTGAGTAAGCACACGCACGGAGCAGTGGGCAGCCATATTGCTATCGCTGCGGCGCCCGGGGAGCAGTTGGGGATTCTGGGGTGCCTTGCTCAAGGGACTCACCTCAGTCGTGGTATTGAGGGTGGAGAGAGCGCTGGTTATTCACTCCCTCCACCATCAATCCCTGCCAGACCTGGGACTCAAACCCGCAACTTTTCAGTTACAAGCCCGACTCCCTAACCATTAGGCCACAGTTATACAGATATACGACCAGCCAATGTTAACTTTAATCTTTTAATGAAAACATAAAACATTATTTACCTAAGTTTGCATCTGCGAGGCGTCCGTTACACATTTTTCCTGTGTTGACGTCAGAATTTATGACTGTTGAATGTCTGCCTACTTGACTTTTGGTAATGTATTTTGCCTCCCGCCCCCACACGTGATTCAACAATTCTGATTTTACTATGTAAATCTTTAGTCTGGGACACCCCTACTATATATGATGAAATAAGATTAAATGTACATGTTGTTGTAACTGTATATGTAACTATTATTCTGTTAAGATGAAACCATTTCAATATTTCTGCACACAAGAGTATTGTAAATGGAGCGCGGATCTCGTTTATGGATTGCTGTGCATGTGTATGGATCTCTTGTGCACATTTGTGGATTGTTGTGCAAGTGTGTGAATCTCTTGCACGCATTTGTAGATTGCTGTCCACATGTGGATCTTTAGCACACTTTTGTGAGAGGTACTGAGACTTTTACTTCACAAGTTAATGAGTTGACATCTGACTCACTAAACTTCAAAACTACAAAAACTGCCAGATTAGGCAGTTTTTGTCTACTGAAGGCTTGTCAGACTTATCTCAGTGTAATTACTGACTGTGTAGAGCCACTAAACCTTGCTGTCCCAAATGTAAACTAGTTAAAGGCAAAATGAACTACTAATCATACAGACTTCTATACACCAACAAAAGTAAACTCACCAATGAATTCTATTTCATGGTAATTCAGCCAATACATGGTAATTTAGTTAACTAATGGTAACTTAATGGTAGTTTCATTTACTTTGTCTCATCTTATTTTCAGCCCTTTAATGATAATAACACAGAAGATCACTACTCTTGCCTTTCAGGTACATGACGGTGAGAAATCATTTAACTTGTTTACAGATAACATTTTTTTTTGTATATTTATTACAGTAAATTGGTGAGTCAATGACATTATAGAAATGAATTCAGTCTATCATTTCAGAAAACATGACTTCTTGTCTTTCTGCATATTTAAGGTATGTGTCAAAAACAAGAGGAACTTACAGATGATCAGAGGCGCCTGGCTGTACAGTATGTCATTTCTCACCACTAAACATAATGAGATGTATAGAGTTATGTCGACTGCTGCCATGTGTCACCATCAAATATTTGTAAATTTTAGAACAGATTTAGCCCAGTTAAATGCTGGGTAGCACTTTATTTTAAGGGTCCAGAATTATGCATTAGTTAATCATTAGGTTAATAATTAACTTAACATATAGTAAGGGCATATTAGCTATTGAAGGATCCACATTCATGTGATAAATAAGCAAAATTAAGCTAGTAAATAATGATTAAGTGAATATGCAGTAACTGTATTTTAGCCATTATTTACAAATTAGCAAACCGTATGTTATTTTTGTGTAGTAATGAACCTAATCTATTAAAACAACTTATTAAAATTGTTTCATTAATGTGAAAGTGCCATGTGAAAGTATACATTTTATCCACATATGTCTACATTCCACATGCCATGATAACAAATTAAAAACCAGATTTATAATAATTTTGCAAATTTATTGAAACAAGAAAATAAAAATCCATTTTGATCTCTAATTCAGTACTTAGTTGAAGCAGATTTGGCAGCAATTACATCTGATTATGCAAATGAAAAAAATGGAGATTTCTGAATACTTGGCATGTAACCCTTGACCTTCAGTTACCTAAATTTGAATTTCATTCTTTAACCTAAAACTGAACTATAAATTCAACAATATATGTTTGAACAGTGCTTGTGTGTGAACCAAAGAGCATTATACTTACAACTGTGTATTGCATGTGCTATTGCAGTTTCACCACACAGTACGTTACCATGGACTAAAACAGTGATTAAACTTTGTAGAAATAGAAGCTTATTGCACAAAACATCCCTAATGTTATGTAAAGTATGTATTTCTCTACTGACCCACCTGTTTCTTCTTTTTACAGCTCTATGCCATCACTGTTGGAGTACCTAAGCTACAATATAAATTTCATGAGTGTCTTGGTGGGACCCTGCAGTATGTATAAAGAATACATAGAGTTTATAAAGGGCCAGCATGTCCAGCACAGGCTGAAAAGAGTGAAAGACACCAGCTCTCAGCAGAATGGCTGGGATAAAATTCCTGAGCCATCGCCCATGGTGAGACACAAAGACGTATTCATCTAAACATTGCTTCAAAAATAAAGCTATTTACACAGGACTTGGTGTGACAGGTCGGCCAGTGGGTGTGACTGGAAGGCTCATCCCCAGACATCCATCACATTAATAAATTGAATTGGAGTAAAAAATAAATAAATAAATAAATAAGAATAGCATGAATTAGGCTTTTATATGTGATCCAGACAGGGAATATGCGAAGATATACTTCACCCAAACAAGAAATTCTGCCAAAAAAATGGCATTATTAGTAACTTAACCTCATGTATTTTAAAACTCATGTGAGTAAAAAAAAAATAAAAAAATCCTGAAACAGTGCTGCACTGTGAACACACAGTGTGCAGCATAAATGAGTACTCCCACTCTGAATAAATAATGATCATTTCTTAATGATCACTAATATAATGCATGGAAAGATGTAGAATATTGTAGTAATATAAATGTATATATTTTATATTATAGAATACATCATGTAAATAATGTATAATATTCTAGTACTTAGTATGTCCTCCAGAACTTTAAGTATACTGGTCTGACCCTTCTTGGCACTGAGTGTACAAGTTCATGACAAATTTTCATATCTGTCCTGTTTAACTCCTGGAGGACAACCTCCTTAAATCCCCTGGTCTTTCATGGGGAGTTTTGCTCAGCTCATCTCTACAGAATCCCCCACAGCTGCTGAAGAGTGTTAAGATTGAGTAAATTACATGTCCACTGAAGGATTTTCACCCTGGGGGAATGAATATCTTCATTGTCATGCTGAAAATAATGCAAGGAATGAGGGGAGGGGAGCATCTTCAGTTTCAGTTTTTTGTATTACAAAGGCACAACTCCCTCAAACCTTCAGCACTTATACACCCCTAAATAAGAGCTTTACTACCACTGAACGTCACTGTGGGTATCAGCCACTTCTCACTGTACTCCTTCTCTAGCAATACCTGAACATTTAGGATGCTTTTGGATCCGAAATGATTGACTTGGTCTCTTGAGACCAGAGTATTGATTCCCAGAAGTCTGTATTTTGTAAATATGGGCCTTGGAAGAGGTTAAATGAGTTCATTGTGGTTTGGCTATAGTACGTAATTCTAATGGTGACAACAACCATGCATGTTACTTCTGCAGGCTGCGTCATACTCTGTGAGATAAACTATCACTCTTTTCATAGCTTTTACCAGCTCTGAGACACTAGCATGGTATTTTTCCTGCTCTTTTTCTAGCAAAAATTCACTCATCACTAAATGAAAAGACTTAAAGTGAAGACCTGATTATTTCAGGAGCCTTGTCACAAGTCCATTTTTTTTGAATAGCAGTGTTACTTCTGCTGTATTTTCATACTTAAATCAATATAGTATTCCTCTTGTACCATTGTCCTCTTTTATGCTAAGAAATAAGTCAGATGGCAGTTCTCTCCCAGGTGGTTCCATTGTTGCCAGCATTAAGTCTGAATATGATTCAGTAGGCTATATAACACTTTTGATTGTCAGGAAATTACTCGTCCTTAAAAGTTTTGATTCAATATACTTACCTATTGATCAAAAATTGCCTTAAACCTACACAAAAATTTTCTTTTTTAGTTTTATTTAGTACATTTCAGGAGCGTGTACTCATTTTTGTAAAGCAACATGTTGTTAACTTTGATAACAAAATATTATTTTCCAGAATAATTTTGACATTCTTCTTTGGCAATTGATTAAGCAGGCTCGTTGGAACATTGTACCCTAACATGTCTTCTAAGTAAAGTGTAATTGCTGAATTTGTTCAATTTTAGAAGGGGTGTACTCATTTATGCTGTGCACTGTGTATGTATATATATATAATGTAGCAATGTTGTAAGGATCAACATTGGAAGTAGCGTAATTAAACAACAGAACCAAGTTGTCTTGCACAATTCCCAAGAAACTTCTTGAGTATTAATTTTGTTCACTAAGATGCATTCCTGCTGTTCTTGTACAGAGGGCTGTGATTAATAAGCTTCTTGTGTGCGCTTGCTGTCTGCTCTGGTTCTTCATCATCACAAAAGCATTCCCCATAACATACAATGTGGACCCACAATTCATCAATAAGGCCTCATTCATTACAAGACTGGCCTATGCCTTCATTTCTGTCCAGGCAGCCAGACCCAAGTTCTACTTCGCATGGACCCTCGGTAAGCAGATGGGGGGTAGAAAATGTGTGATTTAATGTGTTACGAGTTGCTGTTCTAAGACGTACTAGCTGAGCTGTTAAAATGTAATTTCTTGTCTGTTGGAGGCAGAAATATATGTCTATTCCAAAACATTAATAAAGATCATTCCATATTGGCATGTGACTAACTCTACAGCCAAGTGGCAGGTATGTGATAGAGAACATGCCAGAGAGTTTTGAATTTGGGATTTTCTACAGAGCTCTGCAGAGTTTAGCTCCAACCAGTTCCAACTCACTCCTGCTTGGAAGTTTCTAGTAATCCTGAAGACCTTTGAGTAGCTGGATCAGGTGTATTAGATTAGGGTAGAAGCAAACAGTGCTCTAAAGGGACATGGTGGTGGGTGAAAAAATAGGGGTAGGTGGGGTTAATATACCAAAACAGTGACATTGGAGGCCCAATTAATAGCCTACTAATAACAATTTTAATATTAATAACCTTATTAATAGCATAACTATCAATAAAGCAGATAGCCATGAATGCAATGTGCTAATGCACTTTAAGCTTTTTCTCCCCCATTAAAAATCGTTAGGCTATAGAAAACACTTAGGCGAGGCTAATTGACGAAGATGATATAAAACGATAAAATATTTTATAATACTTTATATTTTTTATCAAGATGGCGGCGCATGCACACACAGCGGCTTCTCTCTCTCCCGACAAAACAGTGTTTTTGTGTCTTTCGTCCTGTAAGTCGCAGTGTTACTGTATGTCTTCGTCACGTTTATATGCCCTTAAGCGTCGATAGCCCATCGCTTCAATGTCGGCAGTAACACATCCAGCACCATCACTCTTAACACAGGGGCCCCTCAGGGATGTGTGCTGAACCCCCTCCTTTTCACTCTGCTGACCCACGACTGCACTCCGTCACACAGCTCCAACCTCTTCATCAAGTTTGCGGACGACACAACTGTGGTGGGTCTCATTAGCAGCAATGATGAGACTAACTACAGAAGCGAGGTGAGCCGCCTGTACGGGTGGTGCAGTGACAATCTCTCTGAATGTGGAGAAGACGAAGGAGATTGTTATTGACTTCAAGAGAGCGCACAGTCAGCATGCTCCTCTGACCATCAACGGTGCGTCTGTGGAGAGAGTGAGCAGCACCAAGTTTCTGGGTGTGCACATTACTGATGATCTCTCCTGGGCAAAAAACACCACTGCACTGGCCAAGAAATCACAGCAGCGTCTCTACTACCTCCACAAACTAAGAAGAGCAAGAGCACCAGCCCACATCATGTGCACCTTCTACAGAGGCACCATCTAGAGCATCCTGACGAGCTGCATCACTGTGTGGTTTGGCGCCCGCAATGCTTTGCGCCTGCAAAATACATATATTTTTTTTTTTGTTTGTTTGTTTTTACATTTACCTAAGAAGTTAAAGTAAACAGGCTGCGTCAGAAAACTGTGCGCTTTCAAGGACACGCATTTAATACATGGGCAGAATGTTGTCGCACACCGGATGGGAAGCACAGAACAACTCACAGGTATTACATCCAATTCAAGACAGCAGTCCAAAATGGTTAATAAAGTTCAAATAAGGAATTAACAAAGTTGCATCGATTAGTTTTAAGTTACGGTGTTTGACAAAACAGCAAACGGAAAGAAAAAAAATCTTTCAAAAAAAATTTTCAGCCTAGGATAAAGTCATGAACTTTAACAATAATTTGGGAAAAATAAAATGTGATTTTTATGTAACTATGTAAGTGGCATCCTGCCACTGGTTACGTATGAGCACATGCTCTAGAGCCTCTCCGGCAGGTTTCCTAGTGTCGGCCTAAGTAAGGGGTAACCCCTTAAGAACGGTGTTTTTAAAATCCATGTTATGGTAGGTACACACGCTGTCCTCCTGTGCAGTTTCTCAAATCCACATGGTGGTAAGTGTGCACACTAGGCACCTTGCACACTTTTCTAAAATCCTGTATGGTATGGGTTACGCACTGAACCTCGTTTCCATTCTCTGTGTTGGCTCAGGCCACGGTTTTTCCTCCTTGGGCCCCACTCCACTTATGTATACCTGTTGAAACTTCTTGAACATCTGCTACCTAGGACCTGTCGAGGCAGCTCCTAGGTTAAGCTCCCTTAAGTAACAGTATTTCTAAATCCATGTTTATGGTACGTGCACACACTAGCTTCTGTGCTCTTTCTAAAATCCACATCATGGTAAGTGTGCACCCTAGACACCTTGCACATTTTTCTGAAATCCTGTATGCTATGGGATACGCACTGCAACCTAATCGCCATTCTCTGACTTGGTTCAGGCCTCGGTTCAGCTTGGGCCCCACTCCACTAATGTATCCTCGCTGATACCTCTTGAGCAGGGTGTTGCTACCAGGAATCTGTCGAGTCAGTTCCTCTGATCAAGCTCATCCAGAGCTGACAGGCCAGGGTCTAGTTAGGACCCTAGATGCTTGGCCATATCCCCTTACAGGAATCTCTTTGTTTCTGATTCTAAGCTTTGAGCTGTGCCCTGAATTCAGGCTTCCTCAAGCCCAGCCTTTAATGGGTATGTTCTTTGGGCCAAGCAGCTCAGGCCTTTGGCTGAAGGGGATAATGTCACTGACAACTGTCAGGGTGTCCCAGGGGCAACTCCCATTATGTTGGTAGAATTGGTACTTAGTGCTTGCCTTGGTGCTTGGCATGCACTCCCCTCACCGTTCCCTATAGTGACCCCTAGAGAACGCCTAGAGATTACTACCATAATCTATAAATAAAGACTTTAGGTGACATGAAATTGTGGTCAAAGGTCTATCATAAATGCGAAAAAGAATGGGTGGTTGGGCGCTCCATTATTTTTACTCATACAGCAGTTCATAATTCATAATGCATGACCGCATAGTACAAAACGGCGCCGGTCGAACACAACATCCGCTTTTTTGTCTGAAGCTCCTGTCCGAAGCATGGCGATAAGACTAGAGGACGCAGTGTCTCGTTCCCTTCTCAGGGAACCAGTGTTATATACGTAACCTGAGACGTTCCCTTTCGAGGGAACTTTGAACTGTGTTCTCTAGAGGTCGCTATGGGGAACGGTTATACCCACGCTGCCATGCTGAGGGGAGTGCAAGCCAGACACAGAAGGCGAGCACTAAGTATCAGCTTCACCCAAGTAGAGGGAGCTGCTCCAAAAGACGTCCAGGTGGCTGTCAGTGACATAATCCCTTCGACCAAAGGCCTGAGCTGCATACCCAACAACTTACTTGTAAGGACAGGACTAACAGATGCCTGTCCCTAGGGCAGAGCTCAGATTTGTAATCAGAAGAGAGATTCCTTCAAGGGATATAGCCTATAGTCTAGAAAGTATTCTAGACCTTGGCTTTCAACAGGGGGTTCACCTACTGCTTTGAGTGACCTTACACGAGGAGCTGGTCGGGCAGGTCATTGGCACCCTGTTTAAAAGCATCGAAACGATACATAAGTCGAGTGTGGCCCAAGGCCGAACATCTCAAGAAAGGGTATGAAGCTAAATGCATTATCCCCACCATACAGGATTTTAGAAAGAACACAAGAATCTAGTGTGTGTTCTTACCACAACGTGGATTTTAGAATCAAGCCTGGACACTGAAATACCATTCACAAAAAGAGGCTCTGGGAAGCAGAGAACACAAATCCCAAATAGGGAGGTTCTAAGCCTTCAAGGAACAGAATCGTGCTCAAAGTGACTCTTCTGTAAAAAGGGGAGCACTGCAAAGCTCAATATTGAGCAGCCTGAATGGAATGCCCCGGCGCCAAGGAAGTAAATTCTCTTAGGATAAGAGGAATCTGGTTGCTCAACAGGGAACAGGGAACATGCTCACAAGAGACCCTCATCTTTCAGAGGAGAAAGAAGGCTGATTTAACAACATCCCACCAGGAGCTACCACCTGGAATAGCCAGACCCATATGGAGCGGAGGCCCTTCTCTTGATATAGAGAGGTACCTACGAGCTCCAATTAGGAGTGACATGCTCACAGAAGACCCTCAGTGAGGGGAGCATTGTCAAGCTACAGTGTCAGGAGAGACATCACAGGGGCAAAGAAAGAGGGCTAAAGACCTAGGCTGCTGTCTATGGAGCTTCCAGGAGACCAGGCCTATAAAGTCCTAATGGGTCAGTGCAGCCTCCACACAATCAAAGTGGTGAAAAGCGAAACACATTGGGCGGCAGCAAGCGGCTGATTTATCCGATGAGATTGTAACACAAGCTCAGTCCTAATAACCAAGGCGAGCATTTAGCAGCCACAGGGTAGATATCCCGCCAACAGTGGGGAGGACCTGTACGTTCTGCCCATGAACGGTGTGCTTAAATGACCCTGTTAGTGAAGGAAGCACTGCCATGCTCATCTCCTGACAGGAGAGGTACAAGGGCAGAAATGAGGTCTAGTGACCTAGGCTGCTGATTCTATAAAGCTCCAGGAGGCCTTTAATACCCAAATGAAGTACACTGTAAAAAAAACAATTTGAGTCAACTTAAAATAATTTGTAACCTGGCTGCCTTAAAATTTTAAGTTTAATCAACTCAAAAAAAGGTTTATTCAACTTTAAAAGTTAAATTATACTAAGTGACAACTTAGATATTTGAGTTGAATCAACTTAAAATTTTAAGGCAGCTGGGTTACTTACCCATCTGTTAAGTTTAGCAAAACAAATATCTAAGTTGTTACTTAGTACAACTTAACATTTCAAGTTGACTAAACTTATTTTAGTTGACTAAACTTAAAACTTTAAGGCAGCAGGGTAACAAATTATTTTAAGCTGACTCAACAAATTGTGTTTATTTTTTACAGTGTAGTACAACTTCCGTACACAATAATGTGACAGAAGTAGAGACACATTGGGCGGCACGTTGAACGTTGGGAACACCTTGCCTTGACCACCTTCCTCAGATCTTGACGACCTCCCCTCGGCCCGCGCCATCTCCTGAAACCACCCACAGATGGAGGAAGGGCCACAACACTAGCCTTCTGGGCCTGTCTCCGATCCTCAGACCGGGACAGGCCAGGACCCCTTTGATGTTCGGGCTCAGACCTGGTCCTTTGAGGAATGAAGGTTTTAAAGGCAGCAGAAGCGCGCCTTCACCTCCCTAAACTTCTCGATCACCATCTCAACGGAATCGAGGAGAAAGCTTGGAAAACCTTCTCTTTCTTCCCGAGGTCTGCCAGGTTTACCCAGAGCTGCCTCTCCGTAATCATCATGGCCGCCATAGATCTGCCCATAGCAGTGGTGGCCTGCTTGGTGGCCCAGAGAGCCAAATCCATGATATGGCGCAGCTCTGCTACCTCGTCAGGGAAAAGCCCCTGGCCCTTGTCCTGGTCTTTCAGCAGGTCAGCCTGATAAGCCTGAAGCACTGCCATTGTGTGCAAAGAAGCCACACCCTGACCCGCTGCCACGTATGCCCTGCCATTCAAGGAAGATGTTCACTGAAGGGGCTCGGATGGCAGCGAGGGAGCCTGAGATGATGTTTTACCTAAGGGTTATTGCTAGCTAGCGTCTCTTCAATAGGAGGCATCTTCTCATAGCCTTTTTTTTTGCGCATTCCATCAATATTAGCATAACTAGTATGCTGGAACCTATGAATACTAAAAAATGAGAATGGCTTATTCCACGCCTTCACAACCTCCGAATAGAGATCGGGAAGGAATTGAAGGCTCACTTGAGCTGGGGGGTTATGGTCAGAAAGAAAACGCTCATCGAGACGACCCCGCGGCACCACCTTCTTAACCTGCTTCCACGGCAGATCCAACCTTGTCGTGGCGCGTTCCATAACCTCCAAAAGCTCATCGTACGTAGGGCAGCAGCGGCAGGTCCCGAACGGCAGGGAGCCGATGGTTCATAGGAAGAAGCTCACAATGCACGCAAACCGCCCCCTCGAGGACATCGCGTGCTCTTCACCCAAACATATGACGCAAAGATTGTGTATGTCATCTGGTGTCATCTGGTTGCTAGCTAGTGCTAGCTATAGAAGGTAAGAAGAGAAAGCTTACTAGTTAGATGCTGCTTCAAACAAAACAGTCGCTGAGGACGAAGAAGAGGATGTTGTGTTCGACCGTGATGTCATAGGCTGTCGCTGACCAGTACTGTGTAGTTTTTGTATGTAAGCTTCAGACACGGGTCACAAAGGAGACGCTCCCCATAGCGACCTCTAGAGGACGCAGTTCAAAGTTCTCTCAAAAGGGAACCCTTATCATGCAATTCAGCTCATATTCTGGGGTCATCTGCTTGCATGTACACAGAACATATTTTGTAATAAATTTTATAGCATATTTGGTCTTTTTTTAACACCGTCTTAATTAAGCCACATTTTCTTTATGGAAGGAAAAAAATGAACGTGCAATTTAGTGCTTTCTGTTCATATTCTGGGCTTTCCTGCTTTCCTGTATGTATCATTTATTAAACTGTATACCGAATTCTGATTTTTTTTTTTTTTATACCACTTAGTCCATTAATTAAGCTCTTTTTTTTTTTCCTATGGGGGATGGCTTAACGTGCAGTTTTAGTCGGTTACATTTATATTCTGGGCTATTCTACTTGTCTGTATGCTTTATTAATAAGGTGTGTACTGAATTTGGCCCTCCAGCATTTTAGAATGTCCCAAAACCATGATAAGCACTGTATTATACTATACGATATACTATATTATACTTGAGTTAAAGTTCAAAATAAAACTCTATGAATCGTGCCATTGTGAACATACGGAGCTGTATGAACCGCAAGTAAACAGAAAGTGTTTGTCTGAACTTCTAAAAATTTTGCGAGTGGAACGCATATATCTTTGGGAATAAATAAAGGTTTTTCCTCTCTGTTAGTGGTTGAACAAACAAATGGTTCCAATCAAAACTTAGACCACTGGTTCAGACTGTTGTACTGTTGCACTAGTTGAGATGTTCAAACAAATAGGGCAATGTTCTGAGTGTACCACAGAGTGTTTAAATAGGAGAATTTTACCATTTTATATTAGGGGTCCTTAACTACAGTGTACTTATTGTGTTCATATTGTATTGCAAAACACTTTACATAATGTGAAAAGCGGTGGGACCCAGGGAACTTGCCGAAATCACAAAAGAATCACTGAACAAACATAGTGTTGTAACAATGAATTTGAATGTAATTTATAAGACTTTACTAAATGTTTAGGATACGCATTTGCTCTAGAAATCGTAATTCTGTGCAGCTTCAGTGATAACACAGATTTAACAGACTACAACAATTGTGTTGAACTGTGGCTGTGTGATGTGGGCTGAGAGTAAATGCAATTTTCCCCACCCCCACCCCCCCATTTTATAGCGGATGCCATTCATAATGCAGCGGGCTATGGTATCAGTGGTGTGAATGAAAGAGGAGAAGTGTCCTGGGACCACATCTCCAATGTTCGCATTTGGAAAATAGAGGTTTGTTAACTACTTTTAAAAAGGCCAAGCAAACAGTATATTAAGTACAGCATTTTTTTAATGCTACAGAGGGGCTGTGAATCTTTCTTAGTAATTATGAATTATAAAACAAATCTTTTCTTTATCCACAGACAGCAACAAGTTTTAAATCATTTATTGACAACTGGAATATACAGACTGCTCTTTGGCTAAAAAGGTATGTTTTAAATGTAATATTTATATTTTCTTTCATAAATCAAACGATCTGTTGCTTTTGACAAGAAAATGTAATTGTAAAGTTTTCAGTCTCTTAAAAAAGAACAAGTCTTAGCTAATTTGTTTATCAATAGAGGTGTGTCTGTGCAGCCACTAATGACATAAGACATGATGCTTATACATCATGTACGAGAGCAAAACAGAAACATACAGAGTAATGTAAATACAGTAATACATATGGAACATGTCCAAAACTAGTCAAGACATGGAGAACATTCCCAGAAGGGAAGGAGTCAGTAGCTGTGTTAGTTGCTGAAGCTATGGGAAGCTTTTTTTTCTGGAGTGATCGTCTCTGAAGCCTATATACCATCATGGCAGTTCACTGGAAAATAGTCATACTACACAACTAAATCTGAATGCGGGTGTCACCTTGTTGCTGATTTTGCTCCCCTCAGTCAGCCTGTCACACTCACTGATTCAGGAACAGAGATTGTAACATAAACTGTTGTAAGGAACTGAATTGGGATGTCATTTATGGAATAGCTTTACCCATTTCCATGCAGTTTCAGTGATAACATGAATAAAATTCAACAAACAGACTCTACTGCTTTTATGTGTTAGTAATTTAATAAGTGGTGAAGCACAGAAAAAAATAATGTCAGGGAGTCCCACCCCAACAACTGCCTCCACAACAAAATGGAAGTGTGTCCCCCACTTCACCACCAAGAGACACGGCCATGCCCACTTATAGCCTGCTCTTGATCAGCGATTATGTAAATGAGATTTTTGAACCAGAAATTTTCTGATTGGTCAGCTAGTGAGACGCTATAATGCTGTCCATGTAAAGGCAATTTAGATAATTGTTTCTAAACACATTGTAAATGTTAGAAATGTATCACTGAAAACATGTTACAAAGTCTGTAAACTACTGAATTGTGGAGTTAGGCTGTTTTTCACCATTTTTATGATCAGGATTTTTTGGGCAGGCCTAAATTCATGTCTTAATGATGCACTGGAGCCACTGAGCATACCCCCTCCCCTAACACTATAATACTTAGAGTGCATTAGCATCAGTGGTTCGCCCACTCATTCGTGAGTTACTGTCATTACCGTTACTACAGCCTACAGTTTGCCAGCTAGCTTTGCCTATGTCATGTAAATGCATCTTACCTGGTTGTGATAATATACAAAACAGCACGGTCATCTACTCAGCATTATTTGACGATAGAGGCAACAGCTTTTCGTGAGTGGGCGTGGTTTCAGTGCCAACAGCGAACATGCCCCCAGTTCGAGAGCAGAGAATACTGCTTATTTTCTTACTTTTTTTTTTACGTGATTATTATTATCATTATTAGTATTATTATTGTCATTATTATTATTTTACAATTCAACTTTGGCTGGGTGGTTAATAACACATTTTCTGTGGTGTGATAAACTTAGAACACATAATTAATATTGCTTTACACAGACCTTTACCCCTATATGTGAGTTTACATGTAACTAGAGCTCATTTTAGTCAGGAATTTTCTGAAGCAATGCTAAGCCATAGTGTGTCAACTATATGTATACCATAATGTTGTGCTACAGGTTCTTATTGCTGTTTTTCAGATTCTTACTTATACGCTATTGTACACACTATTATCACGTCAAGCCATCAGAGGTCCTACACTGCCCATTCGTGTTTGAGCTCTTCCGTCCTCACTACTCTTGATGGTGGGTCGGCTAGGGGGTACGCTGGCATTCCCCAGGTGGAGCGTGCAGTTGTGGTGCATGTATGACAGGAATATGGAGGAATCCTCCGTGCCTCCCATACAAGGCCTGTAAGCTGTCATCAGCTCTCGCTGGCAAGGCTTACAACGCTGCGGGCCAGGTCACCACCACCCTGCACACCATGGCCATCCTGCAGGTACATCAGGCCCAGGCGCTGAAAAAGCTGCACGAGGGTAGTTCTGACTCGGGGGTTATGCAGGAATTGTGCACGTTGACCGATTATGCTCTCCGGGTGATGAAGGTCATGGTGTGGTCCCTTGGTCAAGTGATGTCTACCTTGGTAGTCCAGGAGCGCCATCTCTAGCTGAACAGGTTCGCCAGGTCTCCGCCCAAGTTCAGGGGCGTCCATTTCACTTCTGTCCACTTGGACAAGGATGCCTCTGTCCTCCGTGTGGAGATTGCGATTCTCCCGGTGAAGGACGCAATAGAGCCTGTCCCTCCTGCCGAGATGAATACAGGATTTTACAGTACCTATTTCATCGTACCCAAGAAGAATGGTGGGTTAGGGCCAATCCTAGATCTTCGAGTCCTGAATCAGTCCCTTCACAGGCTACCGTTCATGATGCAGAAATGCCTACTTTCTTGCATTCAGCACCAGGATTGGTTCGACTGGTATCAGTACGAAGTCCTCCCCTTTGGGCTATCTCTGTCTCCCCACTTCTATACCAAATTAGCAGAGGGTGCCCTTTCCCCGCTTTGGGAGAAGGGCATCCGGATCTCAATGACATATTAGCTTACTTCAAGATCTGTTGTGCGAGCACAGGGATCTGGTGCTTCAGGACCTCTGCCATCTGGGGCTTCGGGTCAACTGGGAGAAGAGCTAGCTCTCCGCTGTGCAGAGCATCTCTTTTCTCAGTGTGGAGTTGGATTAGGTCAATCCATTATATTAGATTCAGCTATAAAGCAGCTCTACAGAAGACAACAGTGTAATTATTCAGCTCAATTCAGTTTGGGTTTTGTTCTCATCTGATAGTGTCAGTGCCATCAAATTGATGATATTGCTTAATGTTAAGTGTCTTTTAAACTCCAGTTAAGCAAGCCAAAAGGCAGCAGTGGCAAGGAACCCAAACTTCATCATGTGACAAAAATGGAGAAAGAAATCTTGGGAGAAACTAGGCTCATTCTGTGGACCAGATGTTCTCTGCCCAAATTAGCAAATATGATGTGATTTTTTTTTTTAAAGAGGACCTGTTATGCAAATTTCAGTTTTACATGCTGTTTGAACACTGATGTGTGTCCACAGTGAATGTAAACAACCAGCCTATAATGATAAAAATCTTCCCAAGTCTGTTTTTTTTATAATCCCCATAATTTAGAAGAAGTGTCTGAAAATACACTGTTTCAGATTTTCCCCTACTGTGATGTCCAAGTAGAGGTAAGCCCCACTCATGACTATGAATAGATCTGCTCTATTTTCACTGACCCTGCCCTGATTTTACTGCACGTTTATATTTTACATATTTACATATTGTCTGTGCCACAAACATTACAAACATTGTTTTTGAATGTACAAATGATAGTCTCAAAGACTCTCTGCATATGAGCCATGGGGAATACAGTGGATGAATTTCATTTATAGAAGAAAATGTGCCAAAGAGTCTTATATATTTGTGCAAATCATTTTATGCCATACTGCTTCGTAAACAAGAGTCTATTCAATATAGGAAGCTGATTCTGAAAGATGGGTCAATACCAGGCATTTATGCTTGAACATCATATCTAGTGCAAGTAAGAACTGCCTCATATTTTCTGAATGTTTCCAAATCACATTTCCAGATGTTCTTGTTAGCATGTAGCTAAAATTACCACTGTCTCTGACTCTATTTACAGTGCAGAGCTATGTCATTAGCTTTATCCCAAAAAAGAATCACTGTCTGCATATTTAATAAATATTTTCTGACAATTTGGCTACGTGAGATTATCCAGTTGTTGATTTGAAGTGCAAGGTGTAAAGGCTCCACCCTCTTCTGGAAAGGGAGGGAAGCACCAACTTATTTGCATTTAAAGGTACACACACGAAAACGGCATGTTTTTGTTAACACCCAAAGAAGGGTAAATTTGACAAGCTGTAATAAAAGATCTGTGGGGTATTTTGAGCTGAAACTTCACAGACACATTCTGGGGTCAAATTAGATTGGTAAGTCAGATGAATGTTATTACATAAGATTTTGCATAGATCTCTGCATAGATCTATGCTTGAAGACTGGGTTACATCAAACTGGCATTAGGTGGAAAAGAAAAAATATAGTCTGTCCAGCAGGTTGAAACATGAAGATAGAGTGGCCGGTTAGCCAATAGTAGATAGCTGGCTTGTCAATGGCCAAAAATTTTGAAGACCTATTTGGTCTTAGCTGGTCCTGGCATGACATGTTCATAGCTGGTCATAAGGATCTGTAATGAGGGATTTTCTAGTTGTTGGACTCGCTGAGGATCTGTCCCGAGAGCTTGTCTCATCAAGATCTTTTCTGCTGTTAAGAGCTGTGTTATGGTCGTTCCTGGGTACAGGATCATCATATGGTCTGGATACGGACTAGATCCATTTGACTATGCCAGTGGCCAATTTTTTGAGCCTAACCAAAAGACTCTTGTGGTCGATAGTGTCAAAGGCAGCACCATGTGTGTAATTTTCTTCTTAACACTAGGTGAGGACAATAAACACAAAATTTCCTGTGAGCAATTTTTGAAAGGGAAACAAATAATACAGCCAAAATTGTACTTGTAAGGATAGATATGTGTATGTGTACATATACAGCATGCATACATAGCATGAAGACTGTGTTTAAATATGAGTTAGGTTCACCATGCAGTCATAAAATAATTTTATAATTATTATGTGTCCTCCACATAGTATTTTAGGTTTTGTGTGGGGCTGAGGATGTTTCTTATTTAGATATCTTATTTAGAGTAAAGGGATACTGACCCCCCCAGTCACAACCCCCCCACGCGCACATTTTACGCCCATGGGCAGCACTATGGTCCAGTAATACTAATAGAGAGATGCAGCTACGATCTGACAATTTTATTTATTTATTTATTTGTCATTACAGGGAGATTTAAAATCATCTGTAGTTAACAAATTCTCTAGAGAATGGCAGAATGAGCCTTCACTCTGTGACTGTTAATGGGTGTCAGAGAAAATCACTCCAGGGCAGAGTTACCCATAGCATCAACTACTGTTGCACCATCAAAGTGACAAAACTTGAAAGGGAACTTGTTATGGACAACATAGAGTGGAGGAGTTTTGTTGTTCATAAGCCCCTTTCACACAGTAATACCAGTAAATTGCTGTAAAATTACTGGGGCGACTTTCCCATTGAGAATGGGCAGCAAATTTCTATCTGGATACTTTCAATCGTTCTTGGGGCCTGTGCTCAAAGACCGATTGCTCAAATTGCTAAAACAATTTCTCGTATATATCATCAGCCTTAGATGACGTCTAGACTTCTTACGCTCATACTGGTAATCTCATTTTGCATTCATACAAAGCACATCGCACACCGGTAATTTACTGGTAATGTTAGATCTTCTCATACCGGTAAATTTATTCTGGCAATTTACTGGTATGAGAACATCTAACATTACCAGTAAAGTCCTGTTCACAAATGATCATTTACTGGTAAGTTTCCAGTAAGGACTGTATGTGTGAAAGGGGCTATAGTCTACTCAGAATCAAAGTTTCAAATACTCAATTTATGCTATTAGTTTACTGTTTTGATTCCTAGCTTGAGGTTTGTCTGTTCTGGTCCTCTCTCTCCTCCTTGTTGTTTCCTGTTTCTTCTACACCAGCGGTTCTCAATTCCAGTCCTCGCGCCCACACCCCCTCTCCGCTCTGCATAGTTTGCATGTCTTTCTTGTTTAACACACCTGATTCAGATCATCAGCTCATTAAAAGAGAGCTCCATACATGAACTGTTTCAATTGACATGGTCGCTTCACAGTGTTCATTTCTCCCTGCTCCCTGATCAGAATATGGGAATGGGAAATTCATTGAAGTTTATTTCACTTCGGAACATTTATTTGTGCTATGCCAAAGCCTGCAGCATCTTTACACACAGATGAAACTTATTAGAGAAGTGTGAAGTGTGACATACCTCTGTAAATAAATACAATTTAAATTCACGTCTTGCACACTTTAATGCCCTTTAAATGGAACACATACGCTCTCTTCGAACTGGAATCATGACGAAATATCCTGTGATGCTCACTTCGCAGGGCACTTACGGTCAAATAGAACAAACATCTGAACAGATAAGAGATACACTCAAAATGTGCAGAGCAGGGGGGTGTAAGGACGAACCGCTAATCTATACTGTCATACCTTATAAAGGCATAAAAGTTCATAAATCTAACTTTAAAAAAGTTTTCTTTCCAAACAATGTACAGTTCTTTGTGATCAATTAAACTGCTATAATTATCTCACGTATGTGTATGTGCCTCAGCATATATCTGTTCAGTGTCATTTCTCACATGCTTTCATCTGTTATGCTTCAGTGTATGTTATGATCGAGCACCGTATTATCAAATGCCACTCACGTTTGTGCTGTCGGCCATCTGGCATGGAGTTTACCCAGGATACTACTTTACATTCATCACCGCTATACCCATCACCTTAGCAGCTCGCTCTGTAAGAGTCTCTCTCTCTCTCACACACACATACACACACACAAATAAATTCTCCTCTAATGACACAGCAAGTTACTTACATAACTGTTCAAATCGCAACATGTCATTCAAATCTAACTTGTGCTGTTGGGCTGGTTCCACTGCATTCTCTGTCATATTTTCGGCCATATGCATATGCAAAAGCTTTGAGTTTGTTGAAATATTTAAACTTTTGAGAATAGACGAGAATAGATGTGATGTATTCTGATCAAAACTTTAAATTTGTCAGGTAAGTTTAGTAAAAGAGGGTAAATTAAGTAAAATTATATGACAAATATTTATATGATTCAAATATAATGCAAATATTAAGTGTATTTAAAACAAAAACAACATGTTGAGTTGATTTATTGAACTAATAAAAAATGCATTGCATTACATAACAGTGCTGTAAAAATGACTCGGTGTGACAAAGATGATAGATCCAAGTGCAGGTTTTTAATAAACACAACATGGTCAGAACAGACATGGTCGATCTCCAAACAGTAATATCCAAGGGCAAGACAACAGCATAATCCAGAAACAGGCAATGGTCAGGGCAGGCACCAAAACATCCACAAGAAACAAAGCAACAGTCCAAGGTCAAAATCCAAGAGAGCAGTCCAAAGTAACAAAATAAACAAGGCAATGAAACAAGGCAATGATGATGGCAAATAAACAAGACTATGACAATGGCAATGAAACAAGGCTATGGTAAGCAAAGAAAACGCTCAGTAGAGTCCGCTACAGCAAAACAATACTTTGCAAAGGCCTGTTTGGCATGGCTATCCTTATATGGCTGCCAAACAGGAAATAACCATAGAGGAAGCAGAGGAAGCGCTAACAGTCAGTACTTAGATGAGGGCTCCCTCTGCTGGCGTGGTGTTACAGAATCCCCTCCCTTAGGAGCGACTCCTAGTGCTCAAAAAAAACAGCCCAGGAGGGTGGAGGAAAAGAGGTAGACCAGGGGGTGGGATGGATTAGAAGAGGGCCTGAAGACTGAGGCGGGCCTGGACTGTGGAGCAGAGGCACACAATGAAGCAGTGGAGGACCTGGAACATGGAGCAGTGGCAGACTTTGGAACCATCAAGGACCTAGACCGTACAGCAGTGGCAAACCATTGAGGACCTGGGCATCCATTTTGTGAACAGTCTCATGAGTGGTAACCATTTTATAAACAGTCTCTGGGTCAACCGCCATTTTGTGAACAGGTCCTCAATTGGCAGACATGTCGTTAACAGGATTTGGCTTGACAGACATGAAGTGTGTAGGTTCTGGCTTGGCAGACAGGACGTGAGCAGGCCCTGGCTTGGCAGACGTGATGTAAGCAGACTCTGGCTTGGTAGGCATGATGTGAGCAGGCTTTGGCTTGGCAGGTATGATCTGAGCAGACTCTGGCTTGGCAGACATGATGTAAACAGGCCATGGAGTACCAGGCATGACATGAGCAGACTTTGTAGATGTGAGTTGAACAACTTCAGACATGACGTGCAAATATACGGGTGTGGCAGATACTGGAGGATAGCAGGGTTCCTCATCAGCAATCCCCACAGTAAATGCAGAGCCACTCAACCTGGGTGCAAAGTAAATATATTGCTCTTGTGACCATTAAATGTAATATGTAATATGTCATGGGATTTTGTGGCATCTATGGTCAGGAGAAAAAAAAAATAAGGTTGGGGATCATCTTTGCCCTGGGGGGCATCTTACCCCGTCCTACCCTACAGAGGAAAATTAATCGTGAATGCAGTGAATTAAACGTAAACGCAGCTTTTGTGTCCTAATATGTTTTTCTACATATATACTGGCCCTTTCAGAAGTGGTGTCTGGAAAGCGAATATAAAATGTAAAATGTTTTGAATTGAAATATTCACAGCTTTGACAACGTTGAATTGTATATTTGAAAGCCCCTAAAATTGCAAACTCTGAAAATACAATGCATTAAAATGCAAGCACTGTTAATGCAATGCATTTTTTAGTGCAATTCAGCATGCTCTTTTGTTACAAATACATTTGTTGTTGTTATTTTCACTTCCATAGTATTGCATCACAACAAATTTGAAAGTTCCATGGCATCATGGCTGTGGTAAAATGACTTCCTTGAAGTGAACATTATATAAAGTATATACAACTAAGACCTTTGTGGAGAAGCCCCTTGTAAAGGGGATAAAACTTGTTTGCCTTTGTTGCGTGTGACCTGTGTTATAGTGTTTTGTTGCACTATATCATTATAGCTTGTTACTGGAAAAGCTACATTATTTTAAACAGTACTTAATCTACTGACAAGGTATTTAAAAATGTAGCTATGTCGTAATTACTGTGATGACAAGATACCAACCTGTAAAATGTTTTACATTCAGGCAGAACTCATAATTACAACTTGGGAACTGGGAATTTTCTGAGAGCTACAATTTGTACCACCACAGATTTATTTAGGTACTATGTTATAGTGCGACTCTGAGTCCAAAGATGTGAACAGCTCCAAGTAGAATGTGACTTGTTGCCATCTCGAATGCAGCATTAGTGAATTTGGGGTATTCTGCATGAGCAGCCATGTGCACAAGATTAGTCATTTGCCCAGACCATCTCCAAATAAGGGCTTTCCCCACACGCTTTCAGCATTTTGTCACTCTCGCCAAAGATAGTCCACACAACTCTGTATGAAGCTGTCTACAGAAACACTCTCGTGCTCTCTCTGATGAAATAACTTTAAAATGAAATACATTTTTTTCATAATTATATATAATTATGTATATAATATGTAACTATTATTCTGAAACATACATTTTGTCAGAACTATACGTAGATTAAATAGATTATTAAAATTGTCTAGTGTGTGATTTTTGCGTGTGTGTGCTTTCAGCATTTTTTTCTTACATTTAGAATACGTTTTAGTATGAACATTTTAGTGAATCATGATATGTTTGTGAAAACGTTTGTATGCAGGTTTTATGAACAAATTTGTGCGTACATATGCTTAGTGAATGTGAACCATTGTCTTTTTCCATTTCTCTTTACAGCACGTATGGCAGTGTGAGTGATACATTTATAAAAAAAATCACTGTTGCATAACTAGTTTGTGCTCATCATTCTCAGTCACACCTGTCAAACACCCTCCCACTTACTCACTATTGCATTTTGATTTGGTTTGATGTAATCAGGTGCGCAGAAACTTCCGGAAGTATTTTTTGTCTTCTCGGGAGCTCAAGATCTGTTATGATGTTGTGACCTGGGCTGCCACTCAGCTGACTGTCTGCTATACTGTAATGCCCTTCCTTCTACTTGCGGTGGAACCCACCATACAGTATTACAGGTAAAAGCTCAGTTATGTGATTTGTGTAGTATAAAAATTGGCATTAAGTCTGGTCCACATTGCACCTTGTTCTGGTCAAGAGCTGTATATTAAGAAAAGGTGTTGTTACATAGTCAGCATATAAAATTACCAATCACAGTTTTTATTTTATTTTATTTTGTTTTGTTTTGTTTTATTTTTTTGTGAATTTTAAGGGTGGGTAAATCTGAAATCATACCACAATGGGAATGTGGAATGCAACAAAGTTATAGCTCTTCAAAATAATTGTATAGGAGTCCTTACAAACTCCTGTACAGACAACACAGAGGAATATGTGTATATACTGTTTAGGTAAGGAATAACTGATGTTGGGATACTGAATTATTAGAAAATACTGCACATCCAAGGTGATGACCTGTTTATTATTTTAAGTCCATAACAGTGTACAGAACAATTGTTCTAGCAACAAGACTAACACTTTTCATCTACTTTTCTGCTGTTAACAATGAAGCCCTCTGGTTTCATTTTACAGTAAATGCAGTCAATAACTGAGGCACAAGATGATAGCAGTTGAGTTTAAATGAAACGAGCAAGAGTATGGAATAGGTCTGGTATGGGGTATAGAAACAGGTGGATGTTGTTGGGGATTTGATTGCATATGTTGTGCTCTTTCAGTTGATCTGCACCAAAACTGTGGAACTTAAGTTTCATCAGTTGTACTCTGTTTCAGAGTATAAATGCCAGATTAAAAAGATGATATGTTATTCTTTGTAAGATGTACATACAATGATATACATTTTTTCTGTACTTATTATTACATACTACTACAACATGCCAAAACTTTAGAAACTGTCCTTTTAATTTTATGGCATAATGTGACAATTTTCTCTTGTAGTTTTTTTATTTATTTTTTTTTTCAGTTTGATGGTATATGTTTCAGGATGTTGTTTGTGCTGGTAAGACTTATCTTTCGTATTTTCTCTGTCCTTCAGATCAATGTACTTTCATGTGCATGTCATCAGCATTCTGGCTATGATCCTTCTGCCCAGCAAACCCAGTGGCTTCAAGCCTGAAATTCATGCCCGGCATTCCAACAATAATGTGAAGGAGAACTGAACCCTTCTGACCCTTCTGTTGTGTGTGTGTGTGTGTGTGTGTGTATGGACTGAAGAGCGAAAGCACTGACAGACAAAGGCTACTTTGTGTGAAAAAAGTAGCCCACAACTGAGCTGTACACAAATATACACGGCATAACACAGCAAGGATACAGTCCATTCAATCAAAAAACATACTCACTGTACTCGATATGTGCAAATATCAATTTTGTCAGTTTTACTAAGTAAATGAATGTTGCCTAATTAAGTGTCTTTTAAAATAGTTTAACACTGTATTATGTCTTAATTTGTGATGTCATTTTGACCATGTGAAATTACAATGTAGTAAACACATAATGGCTGAATGAATAACAAATGAAAATACTACTGCAAATATTTACTAAAGAATAATTGAATTATAATAATGAAATTTGTTATAAACAGTGATGCCTAAATAAATATTACAGGTCTCTAAATAAATTAATGGCCACGGTATGTGCACACTCTTTTTTTTCTTCTTCTTCTTCTAAAACTCTAAGCAAGGTCACAGTCATGCAAGTTTCCATTAAACAACATCAGAAAGATGATTCCCTTCCAAACTGAGCATGCTACACAACTGTGCCTCACTGGTGGCATGATCTTTTTGACCCTTTTTGACAGTATTGAAGAAGCCACTTTTTAAATCATATTGTTTATGATACCTTAACTGTGTCTTACACAGATACCTAAAAACTCTTCTTCTATGTAGTGATTAGCTCAAAAGGGAAATATGCATAATTAACTATAATCATTTGTAACCAATAATATTATTTATATACCAGAAGTAACTGTAGGGTAAATGTTAAAACCTATTAAACTTACCAAAATCTACATTGAGACATTTTTTAGTGCACATGATATCGTCTTATGTTAAAATAAAATATTAATCTCTTACACAAAAATATTTGGTCACATTTTATATTAGGTGGTGTAGGAAAGGGTTAATTATAACTGTATGTGCACTAATTCAGGTAGGGTTGTGTTCACATTGGTGTGTCGGTAAGGACAACTGCGGCAGGATTCAGTTCCAGATTATAATAAGAAATTAGGAATTGACAGCACAGTCAGACCACAGGGCACTGCTTGCTCAGAAGTCTCTAAAGAATGGACATTTGTCTAGATGTGGTCTGAAAATAACAAAGATAACAATAAGTAGACAGTAATAATAATAACTCGTCATAATCAGAAAGAAACCATTATATAAAATAATATTCTTTAAGTATTAACTGAAATAAACATTATTGTAGTACTATGTAACAGTAAATGTAAAGAACAACATGTAACCGTCAATCCACACAATATACAATATGAAATACTGCAAATTTAGTGCTTACAAACATCACTTAAACTATGAAATAAAGTATTAAAACACAGTAAGGCGGCAATACGGCAGATTAACTTGACACGTGAATTGTTACCGCTGATCGAGTGGATAAACACACTAGCTTTAATATACTAGTAAAGTTATGCAATCACATGCCAAACATAAATAAAGAGTCTCCTAGGTAAATACAAGAAAGCACACTTACATTGTTTCATTGACTCACGATAATAAATGTCCATTTTATGAAAAATTATCACTGATGTCCAGCCTCAGAACACATTATGCTCTTCTCTCTTCAGCAAGCGATCACAGGATGACATCACTCAGTAAAGAGATTGCTTATTGGCTATAACCTCTTAACACTGCTGCCCCCAAATATGCTAAGCATATTTGTCCCTTTGTAGGCTTAATCAGTTTGTGGGGGCCAAGTCTTTGGCAAGATCATTGTCGTTTGAGAAGGCAGGGGGATCAAACAAGTAACAGGCCGATTGTAGGTCTTATCATTGATTTGGATCTCAGCAGTTCTGATCTGGCTGTCTGATCCAGGAAAGGTTTTCACAACCTTGCCCACTAACTATAAAGCACGAGGAACCTGAGGGTCTATGTCTCCAGCGGATAGGTTCCCAACCTCTGAATGCCCACCCGTTCTCATCAATCTGCGTATAAATAACACGGCTTTACACTTTCCAATTGCATGTAATACATATGGCAAAGTCCAATTTTGCGTGCATATGATATGCCAATCCTTCCCATTAACTTCTGTGGAGAGCAGATGCGTACAAATACCACGCAGCATCTTCTACGGCAGTGACGTCATCAGCGAGGCTCAGTTTGCCCACCTGATGCTTCAAACAGGTAGGAAAGGGCAACAATCTTTTCTTTTGTAATGTGATCATTATTTTAATTATTTCGGTGCTTCTGCGTCTCGTTACATGGGGTCATGTGTTAAAATGGAAGCACCTGCTTTCAAATTAGTTTGTAGAACAGTCGGCTGCTGCGTTAGCACAGCTGCTAACATTAGTCTACCATTTACATTAGCCTAAGCTAACTTCTCTCTGTTGCAGTTTTGAAATAGATAAATAAATAACCGTTTTAATCATGTTCACGTGGCTGATGAAAGCTTTACAAATCAACCAACCCAGTGTCACGGGATAAGCGCAATCATTGTAAAAGTCCGCACATTTACCATATTTTTATCATAGTAACTGTTGCTTGACCATATTATGTGTAGCCAATGCACAACAGCCACAACGTTTACCATGGTTTTACCTCAGTAACCATAGTTTTACTGTGGTATTTGTAGTTAAAGCACAACAACCACAACATTTACCATGGTTTTACCACTGTAAGCATAGTTTTACTGTGGTATTTGTAGTTAAAGCACAATAACCGTAACGCTTACCATGGTTTTACCACTGTAAACGTAGTTTTACCATTAACTGATTTTACGGTATACTATTTGTAAAGTACAGTAATTACAATGCTTGCCACCTTTAATACTTTTTTTAAAATTTAATTATATAAATTATTGTAAATATTGTAATTTAATTTTTTTTTTCTGTCTTGCAGTTACATCAGATCACTTACTCCAGCAGCTCTTTAAAGAAACCATCTCTTGTAAATGCCATCACTTGTTCCTATTTTTCCGAAATGTAATCCATAATTAATTTACACTTAGTTTTGCTCTCTCTTTCTGTGGTCCATCATGACATTTTTATAATCTCATAATTTTGACCAATTCTGTCAGAAAGCTGCTAGAATTAATGGGGAACATGAACTCGAAGCTCCCAGTGCTGATCTTGAAGAAGCTGTCAAGGAGGCTGAACAAGTCCTTGAATGATTCAACCTTTCACAGTAATGCACAGCTATAACTGATTTGCTTTAAGGCACGCATCCTTATTTTATCTGTTAATAATACATTTTCTTTACAGTCGTTCCTCTTAAATATTTTGGTCACAAATTTCTTTTTAGCACATTGTCTCAACATGTATATATTTCTCTTTGTTTCAGCTGAAAGGAAAGACCAAAGGAGGCCTGACATGGGATCTGAATTGGGCCATATTGTGCATTTATGGAAAAGACCAAAAGCAAAGGCAAACATTTGCAAAGGTATGTCAATGTCGATCTAAGCATTTTGGCTGAACTGTAGTGCAGTTACATTTTGCACAGCTTGCTCCACAGCCCCATCAGAAAGAACAACCAACAAAGTGTCATGTCGAACTCATTCATAAAATTAACAGCAAATCAGCAAATTTATATCATATTGTACAAGCGTACTTATACAAAATACTACGACTTTTACTCGTACTTTTGTCATTGGCCATTGCCTTAACTCTCATGCTAATTTTGCCCATTGTAAGTAGTCAGAGTGTTTGTATCATAAAGTTTATGTTACGTCCATTGTGTTCTTTCTTTATTAACCTTTACAAATTGCCACTGTCTCTTCCCGTTCTAACAGTACATGATATCTTAAACTTAAAGTTGTTTACACCATGAACAAGAACTATGATAACTATTTTATCATCTACACCAACAGACAATAACGCTCTGTTTACTATTATACATGCTGCAGTTACAGTATGTTGTTGTCTGCCATTGTCATTGTCAATGTTTTTGTTGTTCATCATGTGATCAATTCTCTTTCTTCCTGTCTTGCAGTCATTCTTCATCAGCTCTCCACAATATCTGCCCTTCCAAAAGCTTCCACATCACTTTCTCTCATGTGGCACATCTGCTCTCAGTACCTTACTGCCGTCTTCCAGTTTTTGCATGTTTACTTATCTTTTAATTTCTCCTCTACAGTCAACACTCACTCTCATCACTAACTTGTCACATGACAAATCAGATCTTCAGTTAATTTAGCCAAATCAGATCACTTGAAGCTGTTCACATCAAGAGCAAGAACTACAATTATAACTATTTTAACCATTTATTTTTCATACTAACATAAAATAACATTCTGTTTATTATAAGCATGTGCTGCAGTTATGTTGTCTGCATTTACATGCTCAGGCTATTTACAGTCTGGTGGATTTCTGGTGGATTTCTGGTGGATTGGCTGTCAATGTTTTTATTGTTCATCATCTGGAAAAATTTGTTCTGAAAGAGATTCCAACCATATTGTTTCTCTGTGTCATTTCATGTTAAATAGCTGCAGTGTGGATTCATCCTTGGTGTGAAGAGGCCTTTAAATTGCTTACAACAAAATCGTCAGCAGGTAATCATATTTAGAGAAATCATATTAGCTTGCTATTAAAAAAAAATAAAAAATTCTAATGCTGCTTTCCTCTCACTCTGTTAAACTTGCAGACAAAAGTCTTCAAAAATTTTCTTCCTCTCATTCCTTTACTTCCTCACTTACTTACACATTCTTTTGTGCTGAGAGTTCACATGATGGCCTTTCCTCAGACTCTGAATCTGATGTGTACAGATGAACTCAGGAGCCTGCTAGAGTTGCCAGGGAACTTGAGCTTGAAGTATTTATAACTGCTTATTTTATGTTTAAACAACAATGATAATTAAACATGGGGTCAATAAATATTTTCTAGCTGGAGACCAAAAACGCAAAAGAAAATCAGTCACAGCAAGCCAGTCAAACCAGTCCTGATGAATGAGGAATGAACATGGTTTTCTTGTGCCCAAACAGAAAAGACAGATTTCCACTGGTATGTATGTATTCAAGCAATGTAGTTATATGTGGTACAGCATTTGATGTTGATCTCTCAAAAGATAACGTTATCGTTTTTCACATACACATCTTTTTTTCGAACTCCTAAAATTAACAAATCAACTGTGCTATCATCTCTGGAATTTGGGCAGGAAATAACCGAATATGGTGAGTACTGACACCTGCACCTGTAATCACCAACACTATTTCTTTGTTGACTTATTGTTTTGTCTGTTTGTTTGAAGGAGGATTAAGCCAGTTGATGAAGAGATCAATTCAATGGCCATCAGGTATCTGCTGTGAAGACTGCATTGGCGGACAGCTCTACTGTGACAGCTCAGATGTTACGGCGCATAAAAGTAAACTTCACAACTGAACAACAAGAGTTGTGGAGGGATTCTTTTGGCCCATACCTCCAGCAAGAATCAATGGTAAGTCCAATGCAACAACTATAAATACAAATTCTATATATTGTCTATTGATTTATAACATTTAATACATGTTTTGTCCCTCCAGGACATCTACATCAGGTGGTGTGTGAGGAAAGCACAGATGACCATCAGAGACTCCAGCCAACTGCATGGATCGTTCTCATTGTTACCATCAGGCAGAAGTTATTGCAGAACCTACGCCAGCAGACTGCGAGACAAGTTCTTTCCACAGGCAATCAGACTGAACTGATACTGTACTGTAACTGTAATGCACAAAAGAATTTCACCAGTACACTTGTGATCATGGTATTGTGACAATAAAGTGATTTGATTTGAACTGGTCATTTCTTTTGTTCATCACTTGTACTGTAGTGTGCTGGATAACAACTGCAAATTGTTTATGACGTGGAACAAGTTTATGGATAAGAAGAAGGAAACCAGGAGAGCTCAGATGATGAGCAGGAAACTGAATGTGATTCCATGATGATCAAGAAATTTTACCATGCATGCAACTGGGTGGCTTCATCTGATTAAAATATGGTTTTAACATAACACATTTTTATTTCTCTTGAATATCATTTGTCTTTATACTCTACTTTAGTTGTCTTTATGATGTATTCTCCAGTAAAGTATTGCACAGTGTTGGATAATAAAGTATGGTGAATATTCTGTGTTAGGGACAGTGTTTGGTAAAAACCATTTAATTTTGTAAACAATACACCTAACTACCATGAGTGTTTTAATTAAGACATAAACATTTGGTCATATTAATGACATTCAGTTACCTGAAGGGAAGGCTGAAAGATGAATTAGAAGAAACTGCATGGACGATATTGCTACAGACACCATCAACTGAGGGTGATGGAACAGGGAAAGATCAATACTCAGTACATAGATATGAATCTAATACTGTATTATAAGCAAGATGAGTATGCACATTACTGATGTTTCACATCAGAGAAAGAAAAAATAAGGAATATTTGACAGAGATTGGGTGTTTTACATTATGATTCTTTGCACTGCATGAATTGTATGGCTTTTGCACCATAAACCACACACTGTCTGTGCCTTGTCTTACTGAATGACACATTGAAATTGTGTGATAGTACAATGAAGGATCACAATATGTATTGTTTTTTTTTTTACATTTCTGTCTTCATTTACCGTCATCGCTGTATTCTTGCTCCTGATCTAATGAAATCAATGGAGCCCATTTCAGATGGGAACTGTCAAATTCTTATTCTAAGATAACCATGACTTGCAACTTACATATTGGCAAGTTGCTGAAAAGACAATCTCAAAAATGTGACTCAGCACAGTGCGTTGTCGATGAGGAGAAGAGATTTGGATACATTTTACTGCCCTGCCATCTCTAGGGGCCCAGTAGAGTCCCCTGGAATAGCAAAAAAAAAAATAAAAAAATTAACATTTTAAATGGCTGTAAATCAGTCTGATTATAATGACAAAGAGAAAACTGGCAAGATAACTACTTATGCTATGTTAATTACATAATGTTTTAAAACATATATGGAAAAGTGGTATAAAGGTGTTTTAAAAAGTGGTATAAGTAAAATACCAAATTTCAGCCTGCCTCTTGAATATGCCATAGATGTTTGCACAATGAACGTTTAGATAACCTTTGTTCAAAAAAAGATCATATTTTCCCCGTTTTATAATTAAATATTCTAAACTACATTACCCATAAGCCTCTGCCATTCTATCGATAGAACGCGAAAAAAAGATGGCGCTGTTACTTGTAGTTTAATGAAGATATGCTTAGGGTTAGGGTTACAATCTCGGTAAAGTGGCAATTACTCACCACATAGCAACACTGTATTGTTAACTGAGGGTATTACAGACGTAATAATAACTGCAAAACGAACTTTGCAACATCAAGCGCTTTTTAATTCGGTTTAAAAGATAGTCCAATCACAACGAGTTCTAGGAGTGCCATGGGAACTTCAAAGCCAAGGGCAACCCAGTTGAGCAAAGGCGTCACACTTACTTGTCAATATATGGTCATTTATGACAGGATCTTCCGGGTTCTTGTGGTGAATGGAAATATATACATATATATATACTGTATATAGGTATACATTGTGTACACCAATATTAATGTACAATATTTAAACTAAAAAGTTTGCATATCCTGTGTGAAAAATAAATCAAAATGTTAAAAAAAAAAAAAAACACCCTTGATAATTAGTTAAACATGCAGTATTTTTTTTTCTACTATTCAATTTAGCTTCTGTAACATTTACAGTGTATTTATAGTGTAGTAAATAAACAATTAATCAGTTCTATTTTCTGGAAATGGACCCTATAAACTTGTCATTCTTAGATCTGCCAGTTTAAATATAGGAATAATAATAATAATAATAATAATAAAAATGAAATCACACATTTTGTAGTAATTTCCCAATGTTTATTGATATGTCAAACTTTTCCCAGACAAACAGTGCCCAAAACAGCATTCTCTCTACAGTTTGTGTCATTATGAAAAAAAAAAGAAAAAGAAAAAACAAAAAAACTGTTAATTATAAAAATGTACAATATTCAAAAATAAAGAGAGAATGTTTAGAATTTGTTGTTACAAGATGCCAAATAATATTCAAGGCTCCAGTTGAAAATATATTTTCTTCGCTTTAACAAACAATTAGGCAAAAATTATTAAGAACAATACTTCAATATTTTACAATTATTACGTTATATGATATATTTCCTGTTTCCTGTCATCATTGTTTGCTTCTATTGTGACTAAATGCAAGACAAATTAATGATTAATAATTATAATTTTATAGTTAGTTGTTAGTGGTAGTTATAAATCACTATATATTGAAAGGAGTGCCCACAGTAGAGATGGGAGTGAGTGTTGACTGTAGAAGAGAAATAAAAAAAAAATAAGTAAACAAATAATGCAAAAACTGGGAGACTGCAGTAAAGTACTGTGAACAGATGTGCCACACGAGAGAAAACGATGTGGAAGCTGTTGGAAGGGCAGATATTGTGGAAAGCTGATGAAGAAGGACTTAGTAGTCTGTGAAAAATCCTGCAAGACAGGAAGAAAGAGAATTGATCACATGATGAACAAGAAAAACATTGACAACAACATACTGTAACTGCAGCATGTATAACAGTAAACAGAACGTTATCGTCTGTTGGTGTAGATGCTAAAATAGTTATTATCATAATTCTTGTTCACGGTGTAAACAACTTTAAGTTTAAGATATCATGTACTGTCAGAATGGGAAGAGATGGTGACAATTTGTAAAGGTTAATAAAGAAAGAACACAATAGACTTAATATAAACTTTATGATGCAAACACTCTGACTACTTACAATGGGCAAAATTAGCATGAGATCTCAGGCAATGGCCAATGACAAAAGTACGAGTGAAAGTCGTAGAATTTTGCATAACTACGCTTGTACAATATTACATAATTTGCTGATTTGCTGTTAATTGTATGAATGAGTTCGACATGGCACTTTGTTGGTTGTTCTTTCTGATGGGGCTGTGGAGCAAGCTGTGCAAAATGTAATTGCACTACAGTTCAGTCAAGATGCTCAGACCGACATTGACATACCTTTGGAAATGCCTTTGGTCTCTTCCGTAAATGCACAATATGGCCCAATTCAGATCCCATGACAGACCTTCCTTTGGTCTTCCCTTTCAGCTGAAACAAAGAGAAATATATACATGTTGAGACAACGTGCTAAAAAGAATCTGTAACCAAAATATTTAAGAGGAACGGCTGTAAAGAAAATGTATTATTAACAGATAAAATAAGGTTGTGTGCCTTAAAGCAAATCAGTTATAGCTAAATGCCTTCAGCATTACTGTGAAAGGTTGAATTATTGAAGGACTTGTTCAGCCTCCTTGACAGCTTCTTCAAGATCAGCACTGGGAGCTTCGAGTTCAAGTTCCCCGTTAATTCTAGCAGCTTTCTGACAGAATTGGTCAAAATTATGAGATTATAAAAATGATGGACCACAGAAAAAAAAAGTAAAGGTGTGGCAAGCATTCTAGTAACTAATATTATACCGTAAAAATCACAGTTACTGGTAAAACTATGTTTACAGTGGTAAAACCATGGTAAGCGTTGTGGTTATTGTGCTTTAACTACAAATACCACAGTAAAACTACAGTTACAGTGGTAAAACTATGGTAAGCGTTGTGGTTATTGTGCCTTAAAAACAAATACCACAGTAAAACTATGCTTACAGTGGTAAAACCATGGTAAACATTGTGGTTGTTGTGCTTTAACTACAAATATCACAGTAAAACTACAGTTACAGTGGTAAAACCATTGTAAGTACTGTGGTTATTGTGCTTTAAAAACAAATACCACAGTAAAACTATGCTTAGAGTGGTAAAAACCATGGTAAGCGTTGTGGTTCCCTTTCGAGGAACTCGAACTGCGTCCTCTAGGGGTCGCTATGGGGAATGCCATCTCCGTGACCCGTGTCTAAAGCCTACATACAAAAACATCAACAGAGTTGGCCGGCGACAGCTTATGACGTCACTTCCGGCGCATCACTACCGGTGCGACTACAGTATAAAAGGATGCCGGTAGAACATAACATTCTCGTCTTCGTCTTCACTGACCTTTTGTCTGTAACCAAAAGCTCGAATTGAGTGTATGGGAGTTTATTGCGCTCATTTTATTCTTTGCTTGTCTCTTGCGAGAGCCAAGCACGCTCTGATACCCGCACTTTTCATTTGGTTTTTGGGCTGCACATGTATGGTGAGGATTAAGAGAAAAATCGTCTCTTGAGGGAGGTGAATAAGATCGTCACATTTATTGCTTGTTGCGAGATTCAGACACGTTCTCATACCCGCTTCACAGGGCTCGCGGGCTGTGTGTGCGGTAGCGAGCTGCACGTCCAGCTCTCGAGGGAGTTGAATGCAATCGTCACATTCAGTGCTTATTTCTTGCGAGGAACTGGCATACTCTCGTAGCCGCTTGCACAAAGCTCGCGTGTGTGGTTAGGAGCAGCATGTCCAGCTCGCGAGGGAACTGGATGTGTTCATCATGATGCATTCGCAAAGAAGGGAGGTGAGTCTTCTCTATACCCGATTTGCATGAGGGTGTTCGCCTCTCGGGCATTTACAATGCATTCGCGGCGGCGGCTCCGTTCCGCCTGATTCCCGGGGGAGTCTGGCACGTAGGCGGAGCATGTTCAGCTCCCGAGGGGGTTGAACATACGCCATGTGTTGCAGCTGTGGTGTTAATTTTCTGCCAATACTCACGTGTATGGACAGAAAATAAAAAGAGACCTCCCTAGTATACTCATCTGAGAATGGTTATATTTTTCCATAGTTATGTGATTAAGTGCAGCTATCTGAGGCTAGCTGTGTGTTAACCCTCTGGGGTCTGAGGTGATTTTGGGGCCCTTTAGATGTTTTGACATGCCCTGACATTTGTGCTTATTTCAGCTACTTATAACATACCATACCACCGGCCAACATATAATTTTTTTTTTGTATTCAGCACAAATGGTGCTACAATAATATGTGAGCAAGATGGATGTACATGTTTGCATTTTTTAGAAAAAAAAGATTATGCGTGGTTAGTAAGTTTTGGGAAAATAAATGTAGCTGAAATAAGGTCATAAAACTCATACTGAATAGTCCTGAACAAAGCTTTTGAGTAATCACTCTTGTAGGCTAGAATATTTACTTCAAAATGATGTGAAAATGATCATGCTTACTCTTTCACAGAAAACAATATATTGATGTAAATTTTCTAAGACGTGTTTTGTGTTAGAAAGCCGTATGCGAGGGAGGGATAACGGCCATGAATATTTAGTGATTCACACCTGAGAGACAAAAGGCCGTCCCCTAATGGCCCATCACTGTGACTGTCACTATGAGGCAGGTAACAAAGATTGAAAGGAAAGTAAGATAATGGGGGGTTTTGGTCATTTGTATTTTATTTACAACACAATATAATCAAAACATACATAATGAAGGTCAAAGATTATTATTGTACTCACTGACCTAACCACAGATATGTGAACAGGCCTTGTGTCATTCCTGTTCAGCAAGTGAAACTAGTAAACCATACTTGATATTTAAGTGTTTGCTGCTTCTTTCCATGAATTCAAGATTTAAAAAAAAAAGCCACAGAGCTTATTTTATCATAGAAAATCAGTGAAAATAACATCAGATGTTGGTACAGCGTTTGAAGGGACAGTAAAAATAAGCAAGATTCATCTGCGGTGCAGGTATCAGATCACTAAAAAACAAAAAAAACATCTCTGAGCATGTTAATATCAGAAGAATCTGTATATAACGATCTTGTAGTCACAGATTCACGCATACTTCGTACTATGTAAAAAGGACATTTTATATCTGAGAAACAAATTATAGTTTAGCACATTATAAAACTCTATTTGGGAACAGAGTATTAATAATAAACAGGATCTAGACATACGTCAACTCGTAGCTTTCATTGTGTTACAGTGTACACTCATATTACTTTTATATCGTATTTTGTTTTATATTATATAGAACATGAAAACTTGGTCGTGTCGTAAGAAATTTTGATACAATGAACAACATATAATTTTCAAAATGTAAATGTGCTAGTAAATGTGTTCAAGCTTATGTCAAAATAACACGTTAATTAAAGAAACATCATTTACTCGTCAGACTGATCTCTTCCTCTGGATCAGCCGCGCGTCGCGTTGTTCTTCATCTGAGATGAATTCTGTGTTATTCCTCTCGGCGCGTCTTTTTCCAGAAACGAACAGTAGCCGAGATAAACTTGATGAAATGTCAAGCTTTGTTTACGATGATGTGGGCGCTAACACGCGGCGCATGTGGCTATTTATCATATCAAAAGCAAAAGCAGCTCGTGGGCGTGATTGCATTAAAAATAATTAGCTCTGAGGGAAAAATTTTTTTTTCAGTTTTTATTGTGAGTGTGCTCAAATAAAAGTATACACTTAATGGTTTCCAATGATGTATAACACTTATTTGTGTGACCAAAATCGACAGAGTATTTTTAATGTCTTTCGCACTGATCTTAAAAAACATGAGCTGATCATGCCGGCGTGATCGTCGACCCCAGGGAGTTAACTTGTCTCTTTCTGGAAAGCATAGCTGTCTGAGAATAGCAATGTGCTGGCTGGGGCTGTGCGAATGGTCGGATGCGATTGCCGGTTCTATGGTTGGTCATAGGTCTTCGTCACCTGCTGTCAGGTGGGACTGCATGTGCTGCACGATGCCGTGGTTCGCTGGTGGGCTGCGCAGTGTTGCATGGCTTGTTGGTGGGCTGTGGCCCTGTGTGGTGGGTGCCGCGCCGTCTGGCTCAGTGCGTTGGGGGTTTGTTGTTGGTCGCAAGACCGGCGTTGCTGCCGGGATGCGCACGGTGGTCGCGTCCGGTTGTTTGCACAGCCCTAGTGCTAGTTAAGACCCTTGTTTGGTGTTCTTAATAGCAGCTTTCTGGAACCTGTCGGGATGGTGCTGTCTTCCCTTTTTGGGTTTATAGTTTCATAAACTATAATTGTTGCATGACCCCTTTCCTAGAGCCGTCTATCTGAGGATAGCCAGGTGTTAGCTCGGTGATCGCTCCCCTTCCTAGGCTTTCTAAGTAGCGGTGTCTTTGTGCCCGCTACAGATAAGTGCTGTCTCCCCTGCCTGGGATGTAGGTAGATAGCCCATTCTTTGTGGTCAGGTCAATCTCGGCTGGTTCCCTTCCGGTAGCCATCCTAGGCACTTTGACTATCTAAAATACCCCTTTTGTTAACTCTGTGATTGCTCCCCTTCGTAGGGTTTTTAGCAGTGGTCTCCCTGTGCCCCTGCCTAGATGGTGTTATCTCCCCTGTTAGGGTTATAAGTAGATGACCCACTATGGTAGTCTGGGCAGCTTCACAAGAAGTTCTACCTGGCTAACTGGAGTCATGCGTGGGAACCACGGTGGGTGAGTACGATACCTTATTATGTGTCTAACCATGCTGTATTTCTGGGACCTGTCTCGTGCGTTTCCTTTGGTAGGTCCTCTTCGAGCACCCCCCTCTGGTCTTCGACTATGGTTATGGCCTGCTTGTCTGTGGATCTGCCTACGGCATATCGAAATGGGAAACTTTCAGGTCCCCACTACAGCACTACATCTAGGGCTACGGTCCTACCTCCAGGTAAGCTCTTCGGAAGTCTTTTCTCGCAGGATGCTCCTGGACACCCTTGGATAGACACATGGGCCTGAGGCCACCTGGCTTAGACCCTCTATCTGCGTCCCGCCCTGAGGGGCTTCCTGTTTCAGGGTTTCCACCTATTCATCATGCAGACTTATTCCCATGCCATCCTGGTGATCTAGTGAGTCGCTCCTCCGAGGAGTGGGCTTGACCACGCTATGTTTCACCAACTTATGAGTCAGAGGCGTTTCTGCGGAAACTCTTCTGGGTGCTCCAAGGAGCTTTGGCTACAATCCTGGCCCTTGTTCTCGAGGTTCTGCGGGCCTTGCTAGAACGGGGCAGCTAGCTGCGGCTACTGTCCGCTTGGCATAATATGCTCCCCTCCCTTCGAGGGTTTGCTTGAGCATTGCCCTATCGGGCAATATCGTCTTCTTATTTCACCGTTTCTTAACGGTACGTCTAAAAATCCATTCTTATGGGAAGGCCCACACGAACCTTTGGGCACTTTCTCAAATCCATGTATATAGTAAGTGCACACGTGAACCTTTGGGCACTTTTCTAAAATCCACGCTGTGGTATGGAATGTACCGGAGTTCTGAGTCCACTCTAAAATCCTTTATGGTAGAGATTCACGCACTATTGCCCGTACCCTTTCTCGAGTTCGTTAGAACCCCGGCCACCTTGGGTTCCACTCCTGAGCATCTGCCAGGCTAAAGGAACGGTATTACACGAGCTTGTTCCAGCGCACTCTTTATTCACGCTCAACCTTTTTGAGCAGGGAGTTACCACTTGCGTTCTGTAGTACGGCTCCTGAGGGAACCTTGCAGAGCTGCGGTAGCTCCTGGGTGACAGGCCAACCTAGGTAATCCTAGGCACTTGGCCGTATCCCCATAAAGGAATACCCTCTGTTTCCAAGCTTCAGGCTCTACCCCGGGTCCAGTGTTCTGATCCCTTGCAGGTACGTTTGGGGTATGCAGCCCAGGCTCTGGACGTAGGGGATATGTCACTGACAGCCGTCACTACGTCTCAGGGGCAACTCCCTTAAAGCTTAGGGAGTTGGTACTTAGTGCTCGCCTCTATGATGACAGGCACTCCCCTCAGCATGGCAGCGTGGGTATAACCGTTCCCCATAGTGACCCCTAGAGGACGCAGTTCGAGTTCCTCGAAAGGGAACATCTCAGGTTACGTATGTAACCTTGGTTCCCTGAGAAGGGAACGAGACACTGCGTCCTCTAGTCTCATCGCCATGCTTCAGACGAAGAAGCGAATGTTATGTTCTACCGGCATCCTTTTATACTGTAGTCGCACCGGTAGAGATGTCATAAGCTGTCGCCGGCCAACTCTGTTGATGTTTTTGTATATAGGCCTCAGACACGGTCACGGAGATGGCGTTCCCCATAGCGACCCCTAGAGGACGCAGTCTCGTTCCCTTCTCAGGGAACCAAGGTTACATACGTAACCTGAGACGTTATTGTGCTTTGACTACAAATACCACAGTAAAACTATGGTTACTGAGGTAAAACCATGGTAAGCATTGTGGTTATTGTGCTTTAACTACAAATACCACAGTAAAACTACAGTTACAGTGGTAAAACTATGGTAAGTGTTGTGGTTATTGTGCTTTAAAAACAAATACCACAGTAAAACTATGCTTAGAGTGGTAAAAACCATGGTAAGCATTGTGGTTATTGTGCTTTAAGTACAAATACCACAGTAAAACTATGTTTACAGTAGTAAAACCATGGTAAGTGTTGTGGTTATTGTGCTTTTAAAGCAAATACCACAGTAAAACTATGCTTACAGTGGTAAAACCATGGTAAACGTTGTGGTTGTTGTGCTTTAACTACAAATACCACAGTAAAACTACAGTTACAGTGGTAAAACCATGGTAAGCATTGTGGTTATTGTGCTTTAAAAACAAATACCACGGTAAAACTGTGCTTACAGTGGTAAAACCATGGTAAACGTTGCGGTTGTGTTTAACTACAAATACCACAATAAAACTATGGTTACTGAGGTAAAAACCATGGTAAACATTGTGGTTATGTGCTTTAACTACAAATACCACAGTAAAACTACAGTTACAGTGGTAAAACCATGGTAAGTGTTGTGGTTACTGTGCATTGGCTACACATAATATGGTCAAACAACAGTTAATGTTACTATGGTAAAAATATGGTAAATGTGCAGACTTTTACATGATCGCGCTTATCACATGATACTGGGTTGGTTGATTTGTAAAGCTGTCATCAGCCACGTGAACATGATTAAAACGGTTTTATCTATTTCAAAACTGCAACTGTTAGAAGTTAGCTTAGGCTAATGTTAGCAGCTGTGCTAACGCAACTAATTTGAATGCACACACTTCCATTTTAACACATGAGCCCATGTAGGAGATGCAGAAGCACCAAAATAATTAAAATAATGATCTCATTACAAAAGAAAAGATTGTTGCCCTTTCTTACCTGTTTGAAGGTGTACACACATCAGGTGAACTGGGCAAACCGAGCCTTGCTGGTGACGTCACTGCCGTAGAAGATGCTGCGTGGTATTTGTAGGCATCTGCTCTCCACAGAAGTTAATGGGAAGGATTGGCGTATCATATGCACGCAAAATTGGACTTTGGCGTATGTATTACACACAACTGGAAAGTGTAAAGCCGAGTTATTTATACGCAGATTGATGAGAACGGGTTGATTTTAACATATACCTACCAATTTAACATACACTTAGGACTTCATGATGAGTCTCCCCCCTAAGCGCTTGCTCACATATTCTTATTGAAATTAATGTAGCTCTATATCTTGCAAACATAATCGGAATAAAACGTATAAAGAGACAAAAAAAAAAAAAAAAAGAAAAAAAAGAAAAATTTAAGTTAACTTACCACACTCTTGTGGGCTTTCATCTTCACAAAAATCCATGGCGTGTGGAGATGTTTGGTTGTTTTTCTTGGTCAATTAATACTACTGTATTTAGATTTAAAGTAGGCTAATATTGTCCCAGGATGCACTGAAAATCTGCAGTAAAATACTGTACACAGTGTATACAGCAGGAAATTGCTGAGAATACATTATTAGGTAGCAATCAAGAAACATTCTTATAAATTATTCCAATGGAAGACAAACAAGACAGAAAGCAGAAAGATTCATTTTAAAAGTTTTTAAATGTGTCAAGGACATTGATAAATTAGACCTTATTTTTATTTTTTATCACAATTTGTTGATACTTTACGACATGCTAGGTGTGGATACATTTATTATTTATTATTTGTGCTACAATGATGTAATAGCTTTCGTTATTAAGCATTGCTATATTAATATAGTAAGAAGTTTGTTGCTGATTTTAGCATCTCTTTGTAAAAGGTAAATTGCCAAACTGAATGAAATAGCATAGCATTCTTCATGACCAGTGTTTGCATATTGCATTCTGTAAAATATTAGTTTTATGAGACGCTTATAATAGCTGGATCTGGCAACACAGCAGAGACTGCGCCCGCGCCTTCATTAAGAACTCTCTCTCAAGCCTAATTCACTCTGCCAACATTTCGCAATTAATCGCTGTCCATCATTTTCACAGTACGGACAATAAACAATTAAACTGTCTAAACCAAATTATATGCAGACACTCACAGGAGGAGTTTTAAACGGCTAATTATCATTAGAGAACTTCTTGAACCCTGGTAACCAAATAGCTGTCTGATGTACACATCCAAAACGTTTGCCCACAATCACGTTTGCTAATCTATTATGAAGCAGATGCCTGTATGCACTTCAAGAGCATTGAAACTTGTTTTTAGCTTCTGTCCAATGAGTTCTATAAATAAAACATCGTACTGTAAGTTTGATAGTTAACTTCCAACATTTTCATGTTTTATATAACTGTTTAGCTACGATAACGTAGTTCATTCGCGGCTGGCTTTGTTAAGTTTCATTAGTGCTCACTCTGTCATTACTAAATTTTCAAACATTTAAAAAAAAGAAAATCAAACTAAATAAAAGTAGCAGTAATTCGGCTAATATAAAAGGAAATATAACATATATAATAATATAATGGCCAGTGGTTGTTGTTTTTTCTTCAAATGAGAAGGGGCAGGAAGACACGCACGCCAATCATCACATGACACAATGACTGCATAACAAAAGTGCTTTTAGATTATAAGAAAAAAAAAAAAAATCACCCTTAAAATAATATGAAATTATTCATAAAGTAAATGGTCTTGGATTGTTATATATATATATATATATACATACATACAGTAAATGACAGTAAATTATATAATCCTTTATGATATAAAAACACATGAAATACATAAAATTAAATCAGTTTATTCAATTGTTAGGGAAACGTAGTTACCCATAATTGTATAAATCACCAACTAAAATCAACTGCCAAAAACAAAACAACAACAACAAAAAACTAAATTTATGTATCTGTAACCCTTTTCACTGGTATGCTCCCCCAAATGGCTCTGCATTGTGTTGATGTAAGGAGTGAATGAGGAGGATACCAAGACCGCCGCTGAGTCAAAGCAGAGTAGCTTTTCTTTTTATAGGGCTCTTTATCCACATCAGTCACTATGCAGTAAACAGCATCCTCCTTCACAGCCACCACAGAACTGCAACGTTCTTCCCATAGGGAAACACAGCTGTGGCTAAACAACAGCTCCCCCCAAAGGCTGGGAGAATGCATTACATCTTCCCTACATCCACCCCCTCTTTAAATGATGGCATCCCAGTCATCACTCAATACAATACAAACTCCATTGACAAAAATAAAGTCAGCTTAAAACCTTAAGACGTTCTTTGACGTTTGGCTGAGGGTGTGCATGATGATCTGTAGTGTGGCTAAGGCAGAGCTGCTTCTTCGCTTTAGCCTTTTCCCAAACTTTCCTTCCTCTTTCGATCTTCTCTTTATCACTTTAACTTTGGAGAACATGCATCTCCAAGGACAGTCTATTTGGTGGGTGTCTTTTCCACTCAGGATACCTCCATTCTGGTTTCTTAGTTGCGGAGTCTTTCAACGGTGTCTGCTCTTTGTGTCTTTCCTTTTCACTCACTGTCTCCTGCGACTTGCTTACATCCTCTTCACTTTCTTTTTCCACTACATCTGAAGAATCCATGCATGTAGACTGTGTTACAGCACCACTTTCTTCCTCCTTTGTTGTCTCCAAATCCACCTCTTCTGCATTAAAAGCTTTTGACTCGAGTTCACACATTTCCTCAGTGTCTGACTCTTCTTGAGTTGGGTGGGAGTTTTCAACTGGACAAAACATACACTGGGTCAGAAAATTTCGGTGAATAAGTCTTTCCCTGTCACCAGCTTCTGAATGAACAACATACACTGGAGTTCCTGGCTGTTTCTTCACCACGACATATGGACACAATTCCCACCTTTCAGCCAGCTTCTGTTTCCCCTCAACGTAACAACACTCTGTCACCAGGTTTGAACACATCACTCTTGACTTTCTTATCATAGTGCTTCTTCTGAAGATCCTTAGCATGCCTGGACATTCTGTCTGCCTCACCATAAGTATAGGTCAAGCACTCACGCAGAGTCTGGACATATTCACTGTACTCACATGGCTCATTTGCAGTTGATAGGCCAAAAAGATCAACAAGCAGTATAAGATGTCTGCCATACCTCAAGAAGTATGGGGAGAAATCAGTCGAATCATGTTAAGTGCAATTGTAGGCATTTGTCAATGCATCAACACATTCATGCCACCTGGGTTTCTGATCAGGATCGAGTGTGCCCAACATATTCATCAGAGTTCTGTTGAATCTCTCCGTGATCCCATTTCCCTGCAGGTGGAAGGGGCTGGTATGAGTCATTGTGATTCCAGTCAACTTGCACAATTCCTTGACCACTGTACTCTCAAAATTTCTGCCCTGATCTGCATGAAGTCTTGCTGGGAACCCAAATCGACAAAAGAAACTCTTCCACAGCACCTTTGTCACAGTGACAGCCTTCTGGTTGTTTGTGGGGTAAGCCTACGCAAATCTCGAAAAATGATTGGTTACCACCAGAACATTCTCTATTCCTCCCTTAGACTTTTCCAGGACAAGGAAATGCAGATGAGTTCCACAGAGGCATTAGTGTGAATGCTCACCAGTGGCGCCTTATTTCCAGCTCTGGGAGTCTTTCTCAGACAACATCTTTCACACTGCTCACACCAGGCCTATAAAGAATTCTGTTTTTGACCACCAGCCTCTTCCATTCTTTTAAGTCAAGTCAAGTCAAGTCACCTTTATTTATATACCGCCTTTAACAATACAGAATTGTGACAAAGTGGCTGTACAGTATTAAATAGGAAACAGTGCATCAATAATGCAAAAGGGCAACAGTAAACACTCAGTTTTCAGGTAAAGGCAGTTCATCAATGGATTCAATGATGTCATCATCTAGCTCAGTTCAGTTCAAATAAAATACAATATCGTATGAAGAAAAAGTGTCCCCAACTAAGCAAGCCGGAGGTGACAGCGGCAAGGAACCAAAACTCCATCAGTGACAAATGGAGAAAAAAAGCCTTGGGAGAAACCAGGCTCAGTCGGGGGGCCAGTTCTCCTCTGGTCTTGTGCCGATGGCCGCCTAGGTGACGAGGTCTTCACTGGAGATCCATCTCTGGGGCTCATCTAGTCGATGTGGTCTCCGCTGACATTCAGGGCTGTAGAGGTCATCTCTAGGTGCTGATCCAGCATCTGGGCTGGGTACGGACTGGATCCGGTGGACTGCAGTGACCATCAGATCTGGATACGGACTGGATCTGGTGGTTAAGGTGACCTCAGAATAAGAAAGAAACAGACCAATGTTAACGTAGATGCCATTCTTCTGACGATGCACTGAGTACATCGGGTGTTATGGGAAGTGTTCCCGGTTCCGGTCGAGCTAATTAATGCAGCCTAACAATCCTTTAACGGATTTGAATTATAGGAATATGTTGACGTGTTATGTGTAAGCAAGATTAACCTCCTGTGGTCGACGGTGGCGCCGGCGGCCCAAATTGCATATTTTCATGACACGAGCAAAAAGAACCTAAAATGCTCACTCATTTTTGATCGTACATATAAGAGTAATACATCATTTAAATCTGTAGAGAATCTACTTTTATTTGAGCACACTCACAATATCAACAAAACATTATGCTTTTGCAAAACAAAGAAAATAAAAAGGGTGCGCATTCAGCAGTCTCCGTCTCCACACCTAAGTTTTTGAAATGCGTCAGTAAAATGAACTAAAACTCAGCGAATACGTGACGCACACACATGAGAGAGATATCTATAGAAAGCCTGATATTTGTACTTTTATATGAAGCCCTTCTTGCCGAAAACAAATATTCTCTGATGAAGTAATTCGCATGAAACCAACTCCATGTTCAATCTCTCCCGTCTGCTTCATTATTTTTAATTAGATCACACCCACGAGATGCTTTCGCTTTCATAGTGTAATGGCCACGTGAGGGCGCGTGCCAAACGTAACCGCCCACATCACCGTAAACAAAGTACCGAGACTTTTTCTTTTCCAAGTTCATCTGGGCTACTTGTCCTTTCTGTAAGAAGATGCGCTGTGAGGAATAAGAATTCGGAGGAAGAACACGACGCGACACACGGCGCGATTCATCGGAGGAGATATTTACATGAGTAAGTCTTTCTTTTATTAGCCTGCTTGCGTTAGTTGTTACTGTGTTACTGTGACAGAACTTGTACACATTTTACTAGTTAGACTTTTTTTTTTAAACTATAATTCATGACTACAGCAAGTGAAACATCATGAAGTACGTTTCATTTCATTGCATCAAAATGTGTCACGACGCCAAGATGTTTTTTAACGTTCTATACAATAGAAAACGATGCGATATAAAGATAATAGTGTTTACACTTACGCTTAACAATAATAATATAGTTTCCCAAATATAAAACGTTTTTGTATTGTATAATACATACAAAGCATGCTTATGTTTAACATACATTGAGTGTATGTTTAGACCATGTTTATCAATACTCTGAACTCGAATAGATGTTTAACGTGAAAAACAATAATTATTACTTATATATAGATATAAAAAGTCCTTTTTACGTTAGTACAAATGCGCGAGTCTATGGCTACAAACTCATACACTATATATATATATATATATATATTACAGATGCTCCTGATATTAACATGCTCACAGATGTTTTACTTATGTTGTTTGTTTTTTAGTGAGCTGATACCTGCACAACAGATGAATCCTGCTGTCTTTCAAACTGAGAGCGCTGTACTAAGATCAGGTGTTCAACTACACATATTCTAGTTCCTTGACTACTGATGATGAGTTTAGAGATATCAGGTATGATTTACTTTTTTCACTTGTTGAACAGAATCCAGAAAACAGTTTTCAGAAACTACACAAAGTCTGTTCACATCTCTGTGGTTAGATCAGGATGTTCAATTGTGTGTATTTGACCTTCATTATGTATATTTTGATTATACTGTGTTGTAAATTAAATACAAATAGTATAAAACTCCATTCTCTGAATCTCTCATTGTTTCTACCTGACAGTCACAGTCTCATTGATGGGCCATTAGAGGAGGGCCTTTTGTCTCTCAGGTGTGAATCACTAAATATTCATGGTCGTTGTCACTCCCTCGCATATTCCCTTTCAGTCACAAAACATGTTTTAGAAAATTTTAATCAATATATTGTTTTCTGTAAACGCGTGAATGAGATGATTTTCACATCTTTATGTAGAAAAAACTCTAGCCTACCACATCCAGTTCTCAAAAGTCTTGTGAACTAATGTTCTGAATGTGTTTCATGGTCTTATTTCAGTGACTTAAAGATTTTAGTTTTTCACTAACCACGCATAAATGTTGTTTTCTCAAAAACACAAACATGTACATTAATGTTGCATGCATATTACTGTAGCCCAGTTTGTGCTGATTACAATGTAATCAAACTTTAGCCATTAATATGTTTTTAAGATACTGAAAAAAGCACAAATGTGAGGGCATGTCAAAACTTCTCCAGGGCCCCAAAACACCCTCAGACCCCAGAGGGTTAAAGAAATGGGTCTTTAATCTACATTTAAACTGACAGAGTGTGTCTGCGTCCCGAACAGTGTTAGGTAGATTAGTTTGGGCGCTAGATAAGAAAATGATCTGCCGTCCGCAGTTGATTTTGATTTTCTAGGTATTACGAAATTGCCAGAGTTTTGAGAACACAGTGGACGTGAGGGACTATAATGTGATAAGAGCTCGCTCAGGTACTGAGGCGCTAAACCATTTAGGGCTTTATAAGTAATTTTAAAAGCAAGATTTTAACATCTATACAATGTTTAATAGGGAGCCAGTGCAGTGTTGACAGAACTGGGCTCATATGGTCATACTTTCTGGTTCTAGTAAGAACTCTAGCTGCTGCATTTTGGACCAGCTGGAGTTTGTTTATTAAACGTGCAGAACAACCACCCAATAAAGCATTACAATAATCTAACCTTAAGGTCATAAACGCATGAATTAACATTTCAGCTGTAATAAATTTTGCTTTCGCCAATTAAAGTAGTGAATTTAACTTTCACCAACCTAGGGAGGTGAAATAGGGTAGTGATGGGTATTCATGTCACAGCTGACGTTATGATTCTTGGATCGCGTCAATTAATGTGTGGTTATGAGTACATCACATAAAAAAGATTGGTGGGATCTCTAACTTGTAGAACCTCTTCTGTATTATCAACACAAGGAAGACACAAGTTGTAATAAAAATAAATTTTATTAACAAAAGATAGACAAGAGTAATCAACAACTACTAAATGAATACCATGAATGAAAAAGGAATCAAGTGCATAAGATGCATAAAAGCAAGTGATAATGTTGGGAGTTGCTATGTCAGAGCTACGTTATCTGGAACTGTTGCTACTCTGTTGCTACTAAACTGTTGCTACTCTGAAACAAATAAGGTGAATAACCTTACTAGGCATCAAACAAATATGTGTAAGATTTGTTATCAACTGCAGTCAGCCATATAATATCTAATGTAAATTAGAAAATCATATACTGATAATATACAACAATGCCAAGGTCTCTGGAAGAGGTTTGGAAGTGATATTTACATTCGCTGTGGTTGAGTGAGCAGTCCGGTGGCGGCGACTTCTTCCACTGGTTGCGCTGGTGGCAGTACAGTGGGGAAAGGAGCAGGAATCCGTTTCGACAGCCTTGAAGATGAAGCGCTGTAGGATGCTGATCTCCTGGAGCACCAAGGGTCCTAAGATCTGGAACACGCAGATGTGGCCCTGGAGTAGGTGCTGAAGGTCCTTAGCTTGGAACACGCAAGCAAAAGTACCTGAAGTGAAGGTTTGCTCACCGGAGCTTAACCTTGTTGTAATGTCTGTGTGTCTTCTGCCTCTCTGGGCTAGAAACTCAGAACTTAGTCAATCCGCAGTGTCTCCCAAGGATGGAGACGCAGGACGCTGCATCAGTTGTTGTCTCGCTGGACGAAGCCTCTGAACGTAGATTATCTCTTTCCTCACAGGCTGGAGGCTCAGAACATGGTCGTATCTGTTGCTGCCTCAAAAGCTGGGGACTTGGACTTGGTATCTGTTATTGTCTTACCTTTGCAGGCCGGAGACTCAGAACGGAGGTGTTTCTGCTATTGTCTCACCCTGACGGGTGGCAGACTCAGAACAAGGAGTGTCTTTTGGAAGGGTACCTTTATCCCTTTCCGATGACGAGGAGATTGTAATTTGGCGCTTCTCCATTTCCATGTTGTGATTGGCTGGTTCCATCAGAGTGGGAGGGCACGTGGTGGCCCACCATTCTTTCCTCCTGTGAAATTTATTTGCATAGTCCAAACACAAAGCTAGAAAAGTGTCACTAAAGTTTTACCGGTGCATTTCTCACTTTTCAAACCATAACCAGAATGCATTTGGCAATGTTATGAACGCATTAAGTCCAAACATGATGGGAAAAGATTGAAATGTCATGCACGCATTCACTTGTCCATTAACAGCTAAGTTTGTGTAAGAGGTTGCACTACACGTTGCTGTCACAAGGAATACTTATTTCTCTGAATAAGTATAAGATGTGTGTGTTGTAGTGTGCATCAGTTTTAAGGTTTGAAAACAGTTATGAATGGATTTGGATGGATCTCCATGATCTCTCTTTATTTCACCCACTGCTGCTGCATCTGGAGGTCCTAAGGAATTTTTATGGCCGGGTCACAGGCCAAACCATTAGGAATCAGTCTCAAGGTGGGTGAAGGGCACAAACTGCATTTTGACCAATAGGAAGTTCTGTCCTTCCCGGGCTTTGTACCAAAGGTGGTCTTCTTGTGCTCTAAGAGATGTCTGGCTGTTGTCCTGGCATCTTTATCTGATGGCATTGGACAGTTTGCTTATGTTAGTTCACCAAGATCCAATCAAAATGTAGCAAACCTCTGTCCAGTATATTGTGGTCAGGGAGGGCCCCTGCCATAAACTGGGCCCTGGAATGTGCTGTCCACTACACAGCACTTGACATTGAGAGCATAGGTTGTAATTTAGATATATTTTTGAGATGGAAAAATGCAGTTTTGCAAATACTAGAGATGTGGTTTTCGAAGGAAAGACTGCCATCAAATAGTACACCTAGGTTCCTAACTGATGACAAAGAACTGACAGAACAGCCATGAAGTATTAGACAGTGTTTTAGGTTATTACACGCGGAGGTTTTAGGTCCAATAATTAACAACTCTGTTTTTGCAGAATTTAGCAGTAAGAAATTACTTGTCATCCAGTTTTTTGAACAATCTACCCTACAATGTTCGGGACGCAGACACACTCTGTCAGTTTAAATCTAGATTAAAGACCCATCTCTTTAACCTTGCTTACACATAACAAATCAACATATTCCTATAATTCAAATCCGTTAAAGGATTGTTAGGCTGCACTAATTAGGTCAACCGGAACCAGGAACACTTCCCATAACACCCGATGTACTCAGTGCATCATCAGAAGAATGGCATCTACGCTAATATTAGTCTGTTTCTCTCTTATTCCGAGGTCACATTAACCACCAGATCCAGTCCGTATCCAGATCAGATGGTCACTGCAGTCCTCCGGATCCAGTCCGAACCCAGCCCAGATGGTGGATCAGCACCTAGAGACGACCTCTACAGCCCTGAATGTCAGCGGAGTCCACATCAACTAGATGAGCCCCAGAGACGGATCCACAGTGAAGACCACATCACCTAGACCGCTGTCGGCACAAGACCACGGGAACTTTTGGCCAGAGGAGAACTGGCCCCCCGACTGAGCCTGGTTTCTCCCAAGGTTTTTTTCTCCATTTGTCACCGATGGAGTTTTGGTTCCTTGCCGCTGTTGCCTCTGGCTTGCTTAGTTGGGGACAATTTCTCTTAACACAATATTGCATTTTATTTTATTATTTCTGATTAACTATCTTTACCTAAAATGTGAGTGTTTACTGTTGCCTTTGGCATTGTTGATGTACTGTTTCCTATTTAATACTGTACAGCCGCCTTGTCACAATTCTGTATTGTTAAAGGCGGTATATAAATAAAGGTGACTTGACTTGACTTGACTTTTTTAACTCAACTACACAATCAGTTTATCAAATTGGTATGTTTTGCCAGGCCACAAAGAAATATAGAGCTGAGTATCATCAGCATAACAGTGAAACAGTGAAAGCTAACACCATATTTCCTGATGATATCTCCCAAGGGTAACATGTAAAGCGTAAAAAGTAACGGCCCTAGTACTGAGCCTTGCGGTACTCCATACTGCACTTGTGATCGATATGATACCTCTTCATTTACTGCCACGAATTGATGGCGGTCAGATAAGTATGATTTGAACCATGCCAATGCACTACCATTGATGGCAACATAATTTTCAAGTCTGTTCAAGAGAATGTTGTGGTCAACAGTATCGAACACAGCACTAAGATCCAGTAGCACTAACAGAGAGATACAACCACGATCAGATGATAAGAGCAGATAAGAGCAGTCTCAGTACTATGATACGGTCTAAAACCTGACTGGAAATCCTCGCAGATATCATTTTTCTGTAGGAAGGAAGATAATTGTGAGGATACAACCTTTTCTAATATCTTCAACAGAAATGGGAGATTGGAGATTGGTCTGTAATTAATAATTAATTTGTTGGGGTCAAGTTGTGGTTTTTTAATGAGAGGCTTAATAGCAGCCAGTTTTAAGGTTTTGGGGACATATCCTAATGACAGTGATGAATTAATAATATTCAGAAGAGGATCTATGAGATCTGGAAGCAAGTCTTTTAGTAGCCTAGATGGAATAGGGTCTAGCATACAAGTTGTTGGTTTAGATGATTTAACAAGTTTATACAATTCTTCCTCTCCTATAGTAGAGAATGAGTGGAATTGTTCCCCAGGAGATCTATAGCGCACTATCTGATGGGATACTGTAATTGACGGCTGTATGGTGACAATTTTGTCTCTAATAGTATCGATCTTGGAGGTAAAGTAGTTCATAAAGTCATTACTGCTATGCTGAGAGGCACAGTCAGTGCCTGTTGGTTCTTTATTTTTTGCTAACTTAGCCACTGTATTGAATAAATACCTAGGGTTATGTTTGTTTTCTTCTAAAAGAGTCGAAAAGTAATCAGATCTTGCCGTTTTTAATGCTTTTCTATACGATAGGGTACATTCACGGCAAGCAGTACAAAAACCCTCTAGTTTTGTTTTCCTCCAGCTGCGCTCCATTTTCCGAGCTGCTCTCTTTAGGGCACAAGTCTGCTCGTTATACCACGGGGTCGGACTGTTTTCCTTAATCTTCCTTAGGCGCAGAGGAGCGACCATATCTAGAGTCCTAGAAAAGAGAAAGTCAATAGTTTCTGTTATATCATCAAGTTTTTCTGAGCTATTGGACATGCTGAGGAATTCAGCGAAGTCAGGAAGATTACTTAGAAAGCAATCTTTTGTAGTAGAAGTGATGGTTCTACCATACTTGTAATAAGGAGCTGAATTGACAGTTTTCGTTATTTGGAGTATACGCAAGACTAGATAATGATCAGAGATATCATCACTTTGCTGTAGAATCTCAACAGCATTGACACCAATTCCATGTGACAGTATTAAGTCTAGAATATGATTTCAACAATGAGTGGGACCTGACACGTGCTGTCTAACTCCAATAGAGTTCAGAATGTCTATAAATGCTGCTCCCAATGCATTGTTTTCATTTGCAGTTAAAGTCACCCACACCCACACTGTAGCCAACACTAGTTCAAATAGAAAATCAGCGAATTCTTTAAGAAAATCTGCATGGTGCCCTGGTGGCCTGTATTTAGTAGCAAGTACAAACGTCCTTGGGGAATTTACCATTAACGCTTGTTTCTCTGGATAATGTTATATGAAGCACCATTACTTCAAACGAGTTACACTTGAAGCCCGTTCTCTGAGAAACACTGAAAATATTGCTATAAATTGTGCAAACACCTCCCCCTTTACTGTGGCATCTCACAGTCACCCAGTTGCCCTGCTGCAAAGGTGAAGTTACCGGAACTGAACAATGTACGGGACTCCCTGAACTAGTCGCATCCAAAGGCGCATCTAAGGCCCTCACATTCTTACTATCCTCGATTAAAGTTTGGATGCGTGTCTCTAGTTCTGAAATCTTCTCCGTCAGACTATTTCCCTGTATTCATCACATGTGAATCCCTTACTGCCGACAGAGATTGATAAGCTATGCATATGGCAGATGCTGCAAACTACCAAAAAAGGAGAAGCCATTACGATTTCAACTCACCACTGTTGTTTGATGAACTCGTGAAGAGAAAGGCAGGGGGAGAAAACAACAACGGTTGTAGATGCAGATAGAAACCAAAAATAAAAGTGAACGGCAAGCTAACCAGCTAACACGCTGCAGGCACGCTGCATTTGCGGTTGCAGAATAAAAACGAGCGATCAACGAGAAGGAGGGAAAAAAGGAAAAAGGAAAGCGGTAGTAGATGTGAAGAGAGACATGAGTGGGATCACAAATGGCAGGCTAACCGGCAAACGCACAGCACGGCGTTGCACTCGCGGTTATAGAATAAAAGCAAGCGATCGGATTAGTTTGATGGATAATATCAGAAATCTGGTGGGAATAAAGCTATATTTTATCACTTTAAACAACAAAAAGTAATAGTAAGATAGAGATTTCTACAGAAAAACGAAGCTCCAGGGAGCTACAAACGCACACCACTCTGCAGCATGGGACACAGGACCAGAAGTCTCAATCAACTATCGTGACCTTATGCTTGTCCTACCCCTCCTCGTGCTTTAAGAGAAGCACAGCATCTTTCTCCAACCTTTCTCTATGTCTTGGCTTTCTGTTAAGTGTCTTGTAGTGCAGGACAGGTCCAATGGCAGGGTCCTCTTTTTGACATCCTCTGATCTCCATCTTTGTCATTGCAGGCAGTGCATCAGTTCCCACCCCATCAAATGGGTCAGCTGGCTTGTCAACACTGTCCAGAAATTCTCCCTCTTTGCATACAACTGTTCTCTCCCCTTGCTCAGTAACGTTGTCTTTCTGCCCCCCGAGCCATCTCCGCAGGACTGGACTAGCTGAGTGGAGGCAATCCACTGTGGGCATGACTGAAGTAACCTCTTGCCTCGACATCCTTGTTAGGGCATTGGCATTACAGTTAGACTTCCCCTGCTTATGCTCAATGTCAAAGTCAAACATGGTAAGTTGTGATGCCCAGCGCGGACCTGTGGTATCCAACTTTGCAGTGCTCATCACGTATTTAAGAGGGTTGTTATCAGTCAGCACAGAAAACGTATGCCCATAGAGGTGGTCATAGAACTTTTCTGTAACTGCCCACTTTAAAACTAAAAACTTGTGTGCAGGACAGCGGGTTTCAGGTGGTCTCAAGCCTCTGCTTGCATAAGCAATCACTTTTTCCACACCATCTTGACATTATGCAAGAAACCGCCCCAAGACCCTCACCAAAAGCGTCCATTTGCAGCACAAATGGTAAGCTGTAATTGGGGTAGTCCAGCACTGGCGTTCTCTCCTTCAGTCAATTTCTCCTTCAATGCTTCAAATGCTTTCTTGCATCCATCTGACCACTCAAATGGCTTTGCAGGTCCAGAAGTTCCTTTCACACCTCTTTTCTTTTTCTTTGGGTCACCAGAGTTAAGTCTGGTGACTACTGTATACGGGTGCCACTAATGTTGCATATCCTTTAATGTACCGTCTGTAGTACCCTGCAAAACCAACAAACCCCAACACCTCCTTCACATTTGACGGCCGCTTCCAGTCTCTGACTCAGCTTATCTTCTCAGGATCTGTATGAATACCCTCCGCGGACACCACGTGGCCCAGGTACTGAACTTCCCTTAGCAGACTGCACTTTTGAGGTTTTAACTTCAAACCATGTTTGCGGAGCCGGGCTGAATACTACATCCAATCGCTCAAGGTGCTCTTCGAAAGTCCTAGAAAAGATAATTATGTCATCAAAACAGCAGGTCATTAATCTTTGGAAGGTTGACGGGGCATTTTCCAAGCCAAATGGCATCCTGTTGGCCTCATATAACCCCATGGGGGTGCTGAAAGCAGTCTTGTGCTTGTCGCGTTTAGCCACCTCAACTTGCCAGTAACCAGATGTAAGATCAAGAGTTGAGAAGAACCTTGCTTGTCCCAGTGCCTGTCCTCTATTCTTGGCAGAGGAAAAGCAACTGTGGTGCTGCAGGAATTCAATTTTTCTGTAGTCAACGCAGATCCTCAGAAGTCTTTTTTGATACAACAACGATGGGGGATACATATGGACTTTTACTTGGATGAATGACTCCAGCTTATTCCATCTGTGATAAGGCCTTCCATACCTCCTGGTACTGAGTTGGGGTATTTTCCGATAAGGGAGGCGGAATGGTTTGGGGTCTACCAGTGGTGTGGTATGTCAACTGATCCTACCTGCCAGTAGTCTGCTCATTAGGCGGGAGATTCAAAACTAGTCTCCTGGCTTCACCACTCAAATGTCGCACTACTGTAGTAAAACTCAGATTTGCAGGCATCCCCCCAGCATCAAGGAGATACTGCATATCCCGTATCCAGTCTTCAATTATCCTGCAATCAGCACCACCACTGAATATTTGCATATTTCTTACTTGGTGTGTCTGTGTAAAACTGGGCTGTGGCATGGACATTGCAGAGACATAGTTGCTTCCGTCTTGCTGATAAGCCATACATGGATGTAGAATCTGAGGCTTTTGTACGGGAATAGGTCGTTGTTCATATGCGAAAATATGCGATACACTGGCACTGTCATAAGAGCATACACAGGAGTAGAGGAGGTTGATGCAATGGCACTGTTCGAATGTGACGTGTGCTGTTGATCATTGGAAGCTTGGTGCATTTGCACGGGGTCTGTTTTGTGAGAAAAAATGGATCCAGACAAGACAGGAGGTGCTGGGGGCATAAATGAGTCAGGCGGTGTTGAGTACATGGCATTCGGTACACCATAGCAAGAGGATGGAGGGGCCTAAGTTGCCATTTGATGGCCAGTCAGGTATGCTTGGTGTGAAACTGTAGTTGCGGTAGGAAAATGCAGACTGTATGGCGCTGAGTACATATTGGCATAAGTAGGATTGTGGGCTTTAGGTGACATAGTCGATGCTGGGGGCAGGTGTGGGCCATCTGGAGAAGGGGTCATGTCAGTTGGCATTCCACTGGCCATGTTCGGTGAGACATGCATGGTAGTGACATTGCCATGCATGTTAGCTAGGGATAAGCCAGCTGGCACATTAGGTGGGTGCGGGCTGACAGAAGACATGTGCATGGTGGTAGGAAATCCACAGGAGAGTTGTGTTGATGTAAGGAGTGAATGAGGAGGACACCAAAATCGCTGCTGAGTCAAAGCAGAGTAGCTTTTTTTTTTTTATTGGGCTCTTTACCCACATCAGTCACTATGTAGTAAACAGCATCTTCCTTCACAGCCACCACAGAACTGCAACATCCTTTCCATAGGGAAACACAGCTGTGGCTAAACAGCAGTTTCACTGCTGTAATGGAGGCTCACACAACCATAAATGACAGCTCCCCCTAAGGCTGGGAGAACGTATTACATCTTCCCTACATATCTATAAATATAGCCTAATATAGCCCAAATGTGGCCCATATGGGACCCACAAATAAACAATAATGGGCAACCTAACTGGGGCCCACAACTTTATCCCATTAAAGTGCCCACTCTGAGCCCATGCCCAGTTGACGCCCACATAGACCAGATAAATCCCATGTGGGGCCGACATGGGCATGTTGGCTGGGTTGTTATTCTAAATGTATGGACCAGTTGGTTTACGTTTACAGAGACAGTTCCTTTTGACTGCATTTGAGGCACAGTCACAATGTGAATGAATCTGACTAAAGTATAATACATAATCTTTCACTAGCATGCTAAGAATTCTGCACAGTCGTCCATCCAGTAATTTTACTGTTGAGTCTATCATTTTTTTAGATTTCTGTAACTGCTTGAATGATACAGTATTCCTTTTACAATGAAACATTGATAAAATACACACCGACTGACTGTAACACGCAGCAAGTGTTTGACAGGAAATTACTGTGATGGTGATAGTTTACCATGACAGGGTTTGCCAAAAACCCTGACATTTTCATTGAGGCTGGCTGAATTACAAGATAGTGAACGGCTGTTTAGGAGACCAGTAAAAATTTGTTTATCACCATCATTTGCATCTGCCAACACCTTCTCAGCTTTTTGTGTTAGACTTCTCCAGAATAGAAACCTTTTAACAATTTGCTCAGGAACATGGGTGGTTCAATGGAAGTACTTTAAAAGAGTGCCATTAAAGGATTCAAAAGAAAAAGGTTGATGTGGCCCACAGTGGGACCCGTATTTTTTCCGCGCTCATGTTAACAGATGTGAGCATTCACACTCCACACGGTTGCGGTCCGTCTGCATCAGTACAGCAATTGTTTCCGCACCGAGTCTATTTTGCCATGCTGGACGCGCTGAATTAAAGTAACAGCTCATTGTTTGCACTATATGAACATGGATTGACTCAAAAACGTAATAATTATGTACCATAAATACATATAATTAAAGTAACTGCCTGTTTTTGCAAAAATAGTTTCATAGCCGGTAAAAAAAAAAATTGGCTGGTAAATTTTCTCATGTCACCGGCCATTGGCAGGTGTGGCAAAAAGTTAGTTTTAGGCCCTGCCGATGGGTTTTACTCAAAGTGATGTTAAGTGGCAGATCAGTGGGCTTGCTGCTCTTTAATATCTAAATAAGAGACATCCTCAGCCCCAGTCGAAACCTAAAATACCATTGAGGACGCAAAAAAATTCAATAATTATGCTCTGCTCCGAGACACTTTCTTGGTGTTTGTCCTGCTCTCTTTCTAGCAAAAATTTACTCATCACTAAATGAAAACTTAAAGTGAAGGCCTGATTATTTCAGGAGCCTTTTTACTAATCCATTGTTTTTCAGTGTCGGTGTTACTAATGCTGTTTTTACACTTAAAACAATGATCCGATACTCCTCTTGTACCATTGTCCTCTTTAACCAGCTGCTCATTCAAACACACAAGGTAGATAAACTATGCAAATATGAACTCCATAAAGTAAACATTGTAATAATATAATTCATCAACAGTAGATCATTAAAAAAAAAATACATTATATATATATATATATAGGCAATAATGCACAACTGAAAATGTTCTAAAACTGCAAACCTGTAGAACGTGCTGTAACGTTCTTACTATGAAACAAGGCTCACATTTACTTAATTAAATCACCCAGCCAACATTAGCCCTTGTGGGTTTGAAATGGGCTGGAAAAAAAAGGCCTAAAATGGGAATGTTATTTTTAGAGACCAAGCATCAAAGGCACCTATTGTACCCGTTAGCGTTCTTATTCCTCTTCTGCTTCCACTCAAGTCTATGGCAGCCCATAGAACCGCTTGTGGGAAAGTTAGGAAATTTGGCACACTGATAGAGGACAGTCTCAACATTAACCATAGTATGTTTGGAATCTAACGCAAACACTATTGCCACCACTTGTCCAAAATTTCAGTCATGTTTATGCTAATAACTTTTGAACCATACATTTTTAGAAGCAAAATTATTTTTTTCCCTCTGATTCCTTGGCTCATGCAAAGTCGAACGAACACCAAAATGTAAAATTCTACAGGTCATGATTTTTCTGAGGCTGTGTATCAAAAGTTTGTGACCAAACTTTTTATGTGCCATTGTCACCTGACACTGACCACACCACATCAATTCGGCATCAGCACCACCTATCGGTCAAAAGTGATAAACCATCCATTAAAACATCCATTTATAATGAAATTTCAAAAAATGCTAATAATTTTCATTAAACAAGCCTATTGTAATGAAACTGGACTCAAAATAATCTTTGGGTCATGCTGAGAACATAAATACCAATTTTGAACTTAACTTCCATTTTAATTTTCTTTATAATTTTTTTTTTTTTCCCAAACTCCTCTGAGACTGTTTGTCTGATTTTTACCACATTTGAGTCAGACCATCTTCAGACTGTTATGGATTTCATGTTGGTAGACACAACAGTTTTCATACAGCACTGCAAAAAATGTGAGGCATGATGCCAAAATGACTGTATCTCTGTATCTCAGCCTCTGAATGAGGCTGTATCTCTGCAAAGCTTTAACATATTGACGGCAAACTTTATTTGTGTCCTTACACTGAAAGCAAGCAAGCTCATTGGCTGCAGTAGCAGGGAAGGCACATCAGCTTGTGCCATGTATTAATGCGACTGCTAGCAGATTGCATAAAATATAACCCATCATCCAGCACCATTCATGTAAGAACTACATAAGACCAAAAAAAAAAAAAAACAACAACAACAGCAAAGGGAAGTGATTTGCATAATACTTTAATTAGGATTAAAGTCATAGTGGAGTTTGACAAACACAGGGCTGTTTCAGACACCTATTTTAAATTATCTTCTGCACACATCCTTACATGGGACGCTCTCTGGGACGAGTGACAAACTGCCACCACAGAGGTGGGAAGTCTCCTGCCTTGCGGGCCGGGGGCAGAGCCTCACATTTAGGGCCGTCAGCAGGAGTTTCAGTCTGCAGCTGCTGGACCTTTAAAAGAAATTCAAATTTTAGAAGATCATTAAGATTCATTTTAGCATTCACAAATTATTCTGATTAACAAGTGCTGATTTACTGGCTGAAATCAGACTTAATATTTGGTTTCTGAGGAAGCTGTTCTGTCAGTAAGTACTTAAAGCAAAACCAAAAATTTCAGTTAGTACTTAAAGCAATACCGGGCAGCCGTGGCCTAATGGTTAGGGAGTCGGGCTTGTAACCGAAAGGTTGCGGGTTCGAGTCCCAGGTCCGGCAGGGATTGAAGGTGGTGGGAGTGAATATCCAGCGCTCTCTCCACCCTCAATACCACGACTGAGGTGAGTCCCTTGAGCAAGGCACCGATCCCTCAACTGCTCCCTGGGCGCCGCAGCGATAGCAATATGGCTGCCCACTGCTCCGGGTGTGTGTTCACTACTGTGTGTGTGCGCACTTGGATGGGTTAAATGCAGAGCACAAATTCCGAGTATGGATCACCATACTTGGCCACACGTCACGTCCTTTCCTTTCCCTTTCCTTTTTAAAATTTTATATCAGAAGGAAAAAAAAGAAATATCACGAGTGTCAGTGGAGCGTGAGAAGCACGTTTTGTTGCAGTCCATGTTAATGAATCAGAGGGTTGGCTATCATCATGGGTCCGATGTGAACGCTGTCATTCACTGATATGGGCGGCGACAAAACACGCACTGCTCATGCTCCATTGACACTTAAGATGTGAAATCTGTATTTGTCATTTGTCACTGAATCATTCATTCAGGAGATTCCAATATTGAAACAAGTCTTTATGAATTGAGACACTGACTCCTTAATTGAATTTTCTTTTTTTATTTTGTTGAAATAAATATATATTTTTAAAAGCAATGGCACATTTAGCAATGCTAGAAACATGTTAGCAACACTTAGCTAAGTGCTAAAGCATGATATTAATGCAATGAAACAGGAAGTTACTGTAACTCAGGCATGCAATGTCCAATCTGCCCCAAACTTAACATGTTTGATAAGAGTCCTGGCCTGAACACATTTATGTGCCAACATTCAGTTATAGTCATAGCGCCACCTACTGTCAACGGGAAGTGACGTGTTTAACACTGTGATACCCTATTAGCAACACACTAAAATAAGCCATTGAGCTCTAAACTTGCTAAAAACATGCTCAAACATGCTAGCAACACTTACTAAGTGCTAAAGCATGTTGTTAAAGCCCTGAAACAGGAAGTTGTTGTAATTCATGCAAACAATGTCCAATCTGCCCCAAACTTTGCATGTTTAATAAAAGTCCTGTCCTGAAGATATCTACATGCCCATATTCGGTTATATTCATAGCGCCACCTGCTGGCCACCGGAAGTGACATGTTTAACACTGTGATGGACTATTAAAAGCACAGCAAAATATGCCATTTTGTGCTAAACATGCTAGAAACATGCTAGCAGCACTTACTAAGTGCTAATGCATGCTATTATTGCCATGAAAGAGGAATCTTTTGTAACTCATGCAGTGTCCAATCTCCCCCAAACTTTACTTTTTCGATAAGAGTCCTGACCTAAACACATGTAAAGGCCTATATTCTGTTACAATCATAGTGCCACCTGCTGGCAACAGGAAATGACTTGTTTTACACTAACTTAAACATGCAATGTACGATCTGCTCCAAACTTCACATTTGATAAGAGTACTGGCCTGAACATATCTTAAGGCTAATATTCAGTTTCAATCATAATGCCAACTGCTGGCAAAAGGATGTAACTTTTTCTACATTTAACATGTTTACATGTTTTACATTTACATTAATGACTGAAATGTTCTTCCTATATTTACTATATTAAAAGCATACTGCCCACCGTTCTCTGTTTTCCTAAAGCCACCGGTCGGTGGTGAGCCCGGGTACGAGGGCCCTGTCATCGCTGCTTGCAGCTTTAAATTTAATTAAATTTTCGCTTTTGTGTTTCACAGGAAAAATCAATGTTAGAGATGTGACATCTCTCATCAATAGGCCTACAAATCATAATGAGCTTCAATATATTTTGCACTCAAGCACACGTATAAATACGTATAGCCTAAAGGTTAACGCTAAATTTTGGAATACACATTAAAATAAATCCTCACCAGTCTACATCCCAGACAGGTGCAATTATAACCTATAAATTGAAGGCTATTTGACGTTGATCTAACTGACCAATGCCACTCAAATTCATTGATCATAGTTCTTAAGATTAAATGGATGCCGCTGAAAAAATGTTTTAATGTCTTGCTTATGCATTAAATAACTAAAATACAAACAGGTTGCGTAGCATTCCAAATATATAACAGGCCGATTGTACAAATATTTATAAAACTGTGAATAAGACTGCAGATTCACGTTTTGCGTCTGCATAAAGTGAATTTTACTATGCAATGATACGAAATGAAACCAAACAGGATGTGTAATGAAAAAAAAAATATGTAGAAAAAATAAAGAAATTATAAACCCACGGCATGCGCGCCGAACATGCACTCTACATGCATGCAACACAGATAGCGAAAAGCAGTGGAGTGCACAGACCTCTGGAGGGACAGGGGCGAAATGGCGTTACTCGCTAGAAATCGCTGACCGGGGGGCACATAGACTGGACCGCAAGGGCACTTGCACGTGGGACCTTACAGGGGCAGGGGCTTGATTTTGAAATTTTTTTTTTGTGTTTCAGAGGAAAAAAAATAATAAATCAATAAAGCGGAATTTATACGACTATGGAAAAGTTTTCTGCAAAGATGCAATTCACGAAATCTCCACTGGAGAGAGAAATGCATTCAAAGATTACATAATCGGGTAGGCTAGTAGCCTATTTGATTTCGTTTTGAATTGGTTTGCTAAAAGTAGACAAGCTTTCTTTATATTTATTTCTTATGTATATAAGGCACCCTAATTTTACAACCAGTTTGTTTTATTATGAGAAGAACAATGCAAGTGGTCATGCGGGCTCCTCCCTGTCATGCTTGAGCATTAATTATTTTTCAAACAAACTTTTGAACATGAATAATAGCTTAAAGCACATTTATATTAGGTTAACACTAGAGTGTGGGATCCGCACTAAAATAAATAAAATAGATGTAGTATAACATCAAAAGTTTTAATGACTCTCATAAACTTGTTTTAATAAATCACTTATGCATTAAATGAGGATACAAAACAGGTTAAGTTGTTAAATATACATTGTACAAATATAAATATTTATAAAAAGCTAGACTGCGAAAAAGATTACACTTTCACATTTTGCATCTGCATAACATAGTGAATTATTTTCAACATGCAATTATACAAAATAACACCAAACAAGATTTGTAATGAAGAAAATAACAATGAATGATGTTAATCCACAGCACATCTCTTGCACGCAGATCTTGCTACAGCGACACAAATTATGTGCAAGGTTTAAAGACGATATGATGACATAAACATTATGACATTTGAAAAAGTTTTAGTGATCTGTCCTTTAGTCTGTCTGCGTATTTCTGACCCGCACAGCAGATGCAGTCTTAGCTAAACCTCCTTGATGTTCTCGTTGAGAATGCAATTTATAAAATGTTAGAATTAATTAATTTCTAAAATGTTATGATACGGAAAGCCTGAAACAGATTACAGCAGTATAGACCTACACAGTAGGCTATTAGTCATCAGCAACTTGGTAAACATGCGTGCCGGTATAAGATTTAACATGAAGTGTCCGTAACGCATTATATGGTTGATGAGAGCAAAAAATAGAGATGAGCTGTTGGTCATAATTAGCATGGCCATAAGTTGGCTTTGTACAGAAAGTTTCAAGTTAATTGCATTAATAATTACTATATGATATAAACGTAATCTTTAAAATGTTACGGACGTGACAGCGCTGAAGCATCTAGACATTATAAATCAAGCCGTTATAAATCCAAAAATCATTGCTGTTTAGACAAAGTGAGCTTATTTACTTTTCAGACAGGCCTCCATCTTTCTACAAAATAATTACTGTTGACATCAGTTAAAGGGGTCATCGGATGCTAAGTTTACTTTTTCATGTTGTTTGAACATTAATGTGTGTTGGCAGTGTATGTACAAATCTACCCTATAATGATAAAAATCCACGCAGTGGTTTTTAATTAATCTGTAAAAATAATATCCCCTTTTTCAAATCGAGCCATTCTCAGATGTCTGTCGGTGTGCATTCACACCCACAGAGGCCACTCCCACGATAGTTGATAGACATGAGCTGTCACAGTCCAGTAACGTTCCTTGTTTCGATGCCGAAGCAGGGATGCAAGTTAGACAAGAATATCTCAGATTGAGCGATTGAGGTGTTGTGTTGCTGGATGTAATAGTGAACATAGTGGTCGTCATTTACTCCCGACATCTGAGCCGCCAATCGTTAACACTATATTTTAACGTGTCCATAAAACAGAGTAATTACCTAATTAAGTACTTAGTAGAAGCCATTGTACTTACATGAAACAAATTGTACTTGTCATGTAATTAAGTTATGGAACCATAATTACACACGTGTAACAGGCCGAGTCTGTTAGACAGCTACTTGTACACCTAAGCACAATCTTGATACACTTTATTTTAAGTATCTTATGCCTGTGTAATATTCCGTAATTTTAATGTAATTAGAAAGGTATTAGATGTATTTAAGCTGTGTATTGGTGGGTTAAATCAAACTAATGTGCAGCTGGATAAGGTGTACAGTGTAGATACACATGAAGTACACTTAAGTACAATCCTGATACACTTTATTTTAAGTAGCTTATGTCTGTGTATTCACATTTTTAATTATGTTGTATAAAGTGTGCAACACATCTGTAACCAATCTTTTGGTTACATATGTAGCTGTGTAACAGTAGCTGCCTATTACATTATATTACATAATTACAAACTGTAATTAAAGGTGCAAGCAGCAATGAAAGGGCCCTCACACCCGGGCTCACCGCCGACCGGTGGCTTTAGGAAAACAGAGAACGGTGGGCAGTATGCTTTTAATATAGTAAATATAGGAAGAATATGTCAGTCATTGATGTAAATGTAAAACATGTCGGACATTGCATGTTTGAGTTAGTGTAAAACAAGTCATTTCCTGTTGCCAGCAGGTGGCGCTATCATCATAACTGAATATTGGCCTTTACATGTATTGAGGTCAGGACTCTTATTGAACAAGTGGTTTGGAGCAGATCGGACACTGCATGTTTAAGTAAGTGTAAAACAAGCCATTTCATGTTGCCAGCAGGTGGCGCTATGATTGCAACTGAATATTGGCCTTCACATGTGTTCAGGTCAGGACTCTTACTGAACAGATGAAGTTTGAAGTTTGGGGCAGATTTTACACGGCATGCATGAGTTACAAAAAAATTCGTCTTTTATGGCATTAATAGCATGCATTAGCACTTAGTAAGTGCTGCTAACATGTTTCTAGCATGTTTAGCACAAAATGGCATATTTTGCTGTGCTTTTAATAGTCCATCACAGTGTTAAACATATCACTTCTGGTTGCCAACAGGTGGCGCTATGACTATAACCGAATATAGGCATGCAGACATCTTCAGGCAAAGACTCTTATCAAACATGTAAAGTTTGGGGCAGACTGGAGACTGTTTGCATGAATTACAACAACTTCCTGTTTCATGGCTTTAACAACATGCTTTAGCACTTAGTAAGTGTTGCTAGCATGTTTGAGCATGTTTTTAGCAAGTTTAGCACTCAATAGCTTTTAAGCAAATAAGCTAAGTGTTGTTAGCATGCTTTACTGTGTTTGTAGCATGTTCAGTTTTGGGCAGACTGGACATTGCATGCCTGAGTTACAGTAATTTTCTGTTTCATTGCATTAATAGCATGTTTTAGCACTTAGCTAAGTGTTGCTAACATGTTTTAGCATGTTTCTAACATGTTGCTAGCCTATTTAAAGCCTATTTAAACTTGCTAACGCTTTTTAATATGTTGCCAGCAGTGTTAATTTCGTCAACAAAGACGGAAAATATTTGTTAAACATTTTTTCTGTGACCAAGACATTGACGAGCTAAAACTAATATCTGGTAATAAAAAGTATGACAAAATTCATGCCGCCTCTTCGTTAAGACGATGAGACGGGACGAGAATGTTATTTGAGGAATACCGGACATTGAAAATACATTCTATAGGCTTAATGTCCTCTTTCAAAATGTGCGTCTCTGTCATTAGATTGCAATTGGATAAGGGGCGCTTGCATGCATGTCTAGTCTCAGTATGGCAGCCGCAATGGAAAAATAGGCTACCAAAACACAAATTTGTGATCTGAAACAATGGCCGCAGCACCTAAAGGGCTAGGGATAGAGTCACCAGATGTCCCGTTTTCGATTAACTTAAAGTTAGTGAAGGCGGGATAGGCGGAATCGCGCTGATAGACCACACCAGAATTGCGCTCTCTCGCGCAGGCTCCACTTCTTCTGTTCTCTGACAGCGCGCAATCAGCGACAACAACAGTTGTCCAAATGTCTATTATGTTGAATATCTCACGTAAATTATGTAAGTTATGTCTTAAGTGAACGTAAACAGGTGGGTAAAAAGTGAATGTGTCAGTATTACATGCATGCCTTTCATCTTAACCCTCTAAGCGCCAAAGTCGCAAAATTGCGACAAGACGTCATACTCATTAAAACAGACTGTAGTTTCTAATATGGTGTAATATCTCATTTGTATTCCCTACCACTAGATGGCAGACATGTAGTACTTTGATTCTAGACCAAAATTACGTCATGTTCCTATTCAAAGTATTTGAGGAAATAGCAAATCAAGTGAGCTATCGTATCTCTGATGCGGAAGCAGTTCAGTTCATAGCGTGCGAGTGAATTGTGAGATTGTGAGAGAAAATCGCCAAATAAAAAGTAAAAAGTTGTACTGTAAGGATGGGTTGCACATGTTATTCGCCGATTCTGACTCTGAAGGGGAATATTTGCCTTTTGGAAATGACGATCGGTCGTCTAATGATCGCGCATCTCCCGGTACATCTTTACAGCGCAATGGGGCTGCCGTCAAAGCGAAAGTGTTCATGAAGCACCAAAAAAGCAATCATTTCGACCCTTTGCCCAACGGGGAAGGGGGTGGCAGGGGTGAACGTGGGGCTGAAAGTAGCACTAGCTCTCTGGATTTAGCAGCGCTGGATCCAGCGCCCCACGGAGGTGGGAGTGGCCGCGTTGTGCGTGCGAGAGCCGGGAGACGTGGTAGAGGCAGCGGGGTGATCTGGATCATGCGTTTTACTACTGTATATTATAGTAATATAGTAATAATGTAGTACTTTCTCCTGTTTTATTGTTGGTTTCCTCTTTTCTGATCACTTGGAATGAGGACAAAAAGACAAAAAAAAAAAAACACATGCAAATAAGTTCAAATGGTTTCCTCTTTTCTGATCATTTGGAAAGAGGATAAAAAGACCAAAAAAAATCACATGCAAATAAGTTCAAACATCAATTCAATATCTACTATTTCCTAAATATTGTGAAATTCAAGATGGCCGCCCACCATGACGTCATAATATGCAAATTATATTAGTATATTTACACCCCACAAAAACTTTTGGTCATGCCCAACATTTTTGTAATTTACAGTATACCTCTATCTTTAAGCCCTTTCAAGCCACAAGCTTTTGAAATCTTAATGTCAAAATTCAGCATTTTTCAAAAAAAACCCTGGCGCCTAAAGGGTTAAAGGGACAGGATTCCTCATTAAATACCTATCTGTCATTAATGCTAACCAACAAAAGATGTTAAATAATAATAATAAAAAATAATAATTGAACTTACTGTATCTGAAAAATGAGTTTAATTTGTATCTCTAGTGTATTTGTCTTATTGTGCCTCTTTTTCAAAAATTATAAATTATATATATTGTTTATATATACATTTTATATATATATATATATATATATATTCAAATTTATTCAAATTTATCATAAGCTTTGATTTTTGTCTAAAGAATTAATGATTATTTTTGTTTGAAGACTGAAATAGCTACCAAAATAAATGCTGGTAACTTCAGTTTGACTAAAAGCAATGACTAAAAGTTGACAAAAATGCAATGACTTTTCGTCAACTAAAACTATGAAAGACTCAAATGACTAAAAAGTGACTAAGACTATTACGCATTTTAATCTCAAGATAAAGACTAAGACTAAATCAAAAATGCCTGTCAAAATTAACACTGGTTGCTAGGAGTCTATAACGGTGTTAAACGTCACTTCCTGTTGTCATCAGGTGGCGCTATAACTATAACTGAATATGGGCACTGACGTGTTCAGGACATGACTCTTATCAAACGTGTGAAATTTGAGGCAGATCAGACATTGTTTACCTGAGTTATAGCAACTTCGTTTCCCCTTCAGGAACTCGAGCCGCGTCCGAAAACGCTATGGGAACGCCTTCAGCGTGACCGCGCTCTGAATCACATGTGTAATCAGTCCAATGAAAGAGCGAGACGTCATAGGCGGGTGACGTCACCAACCAGGAAGCTATAAATACACGTGCGTCAGAAACCGGCGTCAGCTTCTGTCTTTCAGCAGCGCTCTGTGTCTGTGTTGTTTGTGCTCATTTTGGTTGCTAGTTTGCACCACTTTTATTTTCTGAGCACAATGTCTGGAAAGAAAAAAGAAAAGTCCAAGCATGTAGACAAACCATGTTTTAGAGCGTGTGTTCCTCCCTGCCCTCGTTACATCATGAGCGGGGATACACACGCTCTATGCGTGGTTTGTCTGGGAGAGGGGCATGCGGCATCGGCTCTCGAGGGGGCCGATTGCCCGCACTGCGATCGTCTCCCGATGCGCACGCTCCGCTCCCGGAAGGCTCTCTTTGAGGAGGGAGCCTTCACCAGCGTTCCCCGCGGGTCCGGTCCCGCTTCCGCCGAGGCGGAGCGGTTACTGCACTCGTGGGGATCGCAGTTGGATCTGCTAGAGGGTATAGAGACGGGTGACCCCCATCTCCTGCCTCACCCAGCAAATCCGCAGCCCGTTCCGCGGGTTCGGAAGCCCGCACTGCGGTTTCTTCCCCCCGGGGAACGGGCTCGACGGTCCGACTATCATCCTCCGAGGGGGGTGATGTCGAGATTGCCGAAGAAACGCCCCAGTCTGTGCAGTATGAGGAGCTGCTGGAGGTTGTGACTCGTGCGGTGGAGAAATTATAAATTAGATTGGCCCGCCGAGTCACAGGCCGAGCCGCAGAAAAGCAGATTAGATGAGAGATTTCTGCAGTCTCGGCCACCTTCAGCCCGCCGGAGCCTTCCTTTCTTCACCGAGGTGTCGAGATCGTGGAATTCTCCGTTTTCAGTCCGCTTGTTCATCCCTGCTTCCTACAACTATGGCAGCGTTGCGGGGTTGGACGAGCGCGGCTATAGAGCGATGCCACGGGTGGAACAGACACTCGCCAGCTATTTGTCCCCCGGCTCGGCATCGTCTCTTAAGGTTCCGGCATTGCCGACCAAACCGCTGCGAGTCACCTCAGCGTTGGTTGGCAAGGGGTATACGGCGGCAGGTCAGGCTGGTGCGTGTCTGCACACGATGTCCGTGTTGCAGGCATACCAGGCTGACCTGCTGAAAGAGCTGGATGAAGGAGAAGAGATTAAGGAAGCTGACATCGCGGAGATTAGAAGAACCGCTGATCTTGCTCTCCGCGCCACTAAGGAGACCGCTCGTGCTATTGGGCGGTCTATGGCAGCCCTAGTGGCCGCGGAGAGACATCTTTGGTTGACCCTGTCCGACATGAAAGAAAAGGACGCCCCGCTTTCGCCTTCTGGCCTGTTCGGCGACTCCGTCAACTCGGTCGTCGACAGGTACCAGGAGGCTCGTAAACAAGCGGCGGCGTTCCAGCGGTTCCTCCCTCTCCGCCATCCAGCTCACGAGGCTGCTGGGCGGGAGCACCATCGGCCGTCTACCAGCTCCTCGTACAGAGATGCACAGAAGCAGAGCGTAGCCACTCGCACTCCTCCCCATCGAGAGCGGGTGGTCGTACGCTCTAAGTGGGGGAATTCCAAGGCGAGGCCCGACCTGAGGGTCGTGCTGCAGTCGAAGAAGTCCTCGACAAAGCGGTCCTGACAGTTCAGGACCGCTGAGGGCAGCCCCAGGGGGGGAAAGGCGGGGTGCACATTCTTCGGTGTCCGCCTCCCCCCTGTGCCCTCAGGAGACCGCTCTGCTAACCCTGCCGGTGCTTCAGGGCGCAGTGGCCTCCAGCGAGCATACACCTCGGTTACTTCCGCCCGGAAACGTAGCGGGGCCGGGGAGCTCGCCACCCCCGAGGGGGTCTCAGGGGCCGCCAGTTCAGGTGCTTCCTGCCGGGGAACCGTTACAGGACACCGTTCTAGCGGCTCAACAAACACCAGAGACCAGTCTCGAGAGACTGGTTCCCTTAGTAGATCATTTGGCAGCGTGGAAACTACTGCCCAATGTGTCTGCTTGGGTCCTGCACACTGTAGAAAGAGGGTATCGGATACAGTTCGGTGCACCTCCGCCGCCGTTCATCGGGGTCTCCCCCACCTTGGTGGGCCCCAAGCAGGGTCTGGTAATGGAACAAGAAGTAGCTTCTCTTCTGAGGAAGGAGGCCATCGAGGTGGTCTCTACAGAACCGGGTTCTACAGCTGGTATTTCATTGTTCCGAAGAAGGATGGGGGCCTACGTCCCATTTTAGATCTTCGTGTTCTGAACCGCTCAGTCATGAAGCTGAAGTTCAGGACGCTTACTCTCAAGCAAGTAGTGTCACAGATCAGGTCCGAGGACTGGTTTGTGACGATAGATCTAAAAGACGCGTACTTCCATGTCTCCATCCTTCCTCAACACAGGAAGTTCCTGAGGTTTGCTTTCAGGGGCGAAGCATACCAATATCGGGTTCTTCCGTTCGGCCTAGCACACTCCCCCCGCACTTTCACCAAGTGTGTGGATACAGCTCTGGCTCCGTTGCGACTCCAGGGCATCCGCATACTAAATTATATCGACGACTGGTTAATTCTAGCTCAGTCGGAACAGTTAGCGGCTCAGCATCGAGATGTTGTGCTCGCTCACATGAAAGAGTTGGGGCTGAGACTGAACGCCAAGAAAAGTGTGCTGTCTCCATTACGGAGAACCACTTATGTAGGTGTGGTGTGGGATTCGACCACGATGCAGGCAAGTTTGTCTCCTGCTCGGATAGAGTCGATCCTCGCTGCAGTCAGGAGAGTCAAAGAAGGCCGGTCACTCACTGTCAAGCAGTTTCAACAACTGCTGGGTCTGATGGCAGCTGCGTCCAACGTGATACCTTTTGGCCTGCTGTACATGAGACCCCTACAGTGGTGGCTCAAAACCAGGGGGTTCTCCCCGAGGGGAAACCCGCTTCGCATGATCAAGGTCACGCGGCGATGCCTACGTGCCTTGGACATGTGGAGGAATCCCTGGTTCCTGTCTCAGGGCCCGGAGCTGGGAGCTCCTTGTCGCCGCGTAACGCTAGCAACAGATGCTTCCCTCACTGGTTGGGGTGCAGTCATGAGTGGCCACACCGCCCGCGGTCTGTGGAGAGGTCACCAACTCACATGGCACATAAATTGCCTGGAGATGCTGGCCGTGTTTCAAGCGCTGAAGCACTTTCTCCCGGACCTGAGAGACCGTCATGTGTTGGTTCGCACCGACAACACAGCGGTGGTCTCTTACATCAACCACCAGGGAGGTCTGCGTTCGCGCCCCTTGTACAAGCTGGCGCACCAGATCCTTGTGTGGTCCCGGGGCAAACTCCTCTCACTGAGAGCGGCTTACTTGCCGGGGTATCTCAATGTGGAAGCAGACATCCTGTCGAGACAGGGGCCGAGGCCCGGGGAATGGATGCTTCACCCCGAGGTGGTGAAGCAGATATGGAGAGTTTTTGGTCCAGCCCAAGTGGATCTTTTTGCCACGAGGGAGAACACGCAATGTCCCCTCTGGTACTCTCTAGTTCATCCAGCTCCCCTGGGGCTGGATGCCATGGTACAGACGTGGCCGAGGCTTCGTCTGTACACGTTTCCCCCGATCGCTCTGCTCCCGGGAGTTCTAAAGAGAGTGCGCCGGGACGGGGTGTCCCTCTTTCTAGTAGCCCCGTACTGGCCGGGCCGAGTTTGGTTCTCGGACCTGATTTCTCTCCTCGACGGCTCTCCATGGGAGATTCCCATCAGGAGGGATCTCCTCTCACAGGCGGGGGGCACTGTGTTTCACCCTCGCCCGGAGCTGTGGAAGCTTTGGGTGTGGCCCCTGAGGGGGCACACCTCTTAGCTTCCGGTCTCTCAACCGAGGTTTTTGAGACCATCCTCCAATCTAGAGCTCCCTCTACGAGGAAACTTTACGCCTTGAAGTGGAAGCTTTTCACTTCTTGGTGCGGACGCCACCAGCAGGACCCAGTTAACTGCCCAGTTGGTACAGTGCTGGAGTTCCTGCAGGACAGGCTTTCCGCAAGGTTATCCCACTCCACCCTGAAGGTCTACGTGGCGGCCATTGCGGCCTACCACGCCCCTCTCGGTGGTCTCTCTGTGGGTAAAGACCCCCTTGTCTCACGTTTCCTCCGCGGTGCGCTGAGGCTTAGGCCTCCTGTACGTTCTTGTGTTCCCTCATGGGACTTGTCGCTGGTGCTAGAGGATCTCTGTAGGCCTCCTTTCGAGCCAATTGAAGAGATTTCTGATCGTCACCTTACGATTAAGACAGTTTTGCTTATCGCGATTACTTCTCTAAAGAGAGTTGGGGATCTTCAGGCCCTTTCAGTGGCCCCTTCTTTTCTGGACTTTGCGCCAGGTCTGGCAAAAGCTTTTTTGCACCCTCGTCCGGGGTATATCCCTAAAGTCCCCTCCTCAGCACCATGGCCAGTCGTACTACAGGCCTTTTGTCCTCCTCCCTTCCGGGAGCCCGACCAGCAGAAGCTAAACTGTATGTGTCCAGTTCGAGCGCTAGACACATACGTCCACAGAGCCGCCATGTGGAGAATATCTGATCAACTTTTCGTTTGCTATGGTCCGGCTAAGCGAGGCTTTCCGGCCACCAAACAAACTTTGAGCCGTTGGATTGTGGATGCTATCTCTTGCGCATATGAGTCCTCTGGTCTCCCTCCTTCTTTAGGGGTCAAGGCTCACTCAACCTGGAGTGTTTCTGCCTCCAAGGCCTTTCTTGAAGGTGTTTCTATGCAAGACAGCTGTAATGCTGCGGGATGGTCCACGCCCCTTACTTTTGTCAGGTTTTATGACCTGGACTTGCAAGCCGCTCCTGGCTCTTCTGTCCTTCGTCCTCGCTCTCTAGGCAGGGACTTGGATTCTGGCGGCGTGGTCATCTCGTTCCCATAGCGTTTTTGGACGCGGCTCGAGTTCCTGAAGGGGAACGTCTCAGGTTACGTATGTAACCCTGGTTCCCCAGGGGAACGAGACGCCGCGTCTCGAGGCCTTCATCCTGCATCCCTGCGAGCGCTGCTTCTCTCCTGAAGCTGACGCCGGTTTCCGACGCACGTGTATTTATAGCTTCCTGGTTGGTGACGTCACCCGCCTATGACGTCTCGCTCTTTCATTGGACTGATTACACATGTGATTCAGAGCGCGGTCACGCTGAAGGCGTTCCCATAGCATTTTCGGACGCGGCGTCTCGTTCCCTCGGGGAACCAGGGTTACATACGTAACCTGAGACGTTTTCATGGAAACATCAAATTTTGTCAGGCCGCAAGGGACACGCCCCTTGGCAAAAACTCATGATCTTAACAATTTAGTAGTATCGCAAAGGCCTTATGATAACACTCAGTAAATTTGAAGATGATCGGATTAAAACTGTAGGAGTTGTTCGTTAAAATATGAGGCAATTCAATATAACGGACTTCCTGTTGGGTTTCGGATGTTGTACCATGATACTTTTTTGTGGGTATTGGTGCGTTACATGTGTGTACAGAGTTTTGTACACGCACGTGAAACGTAGCTCAAGGCGCACTCCGTTGAAATTTTATAGGTGGCGCTATCGAGCCATTTTGCCACACCCACTTCTGAAACCCATATCAGATGTAAATTTTCGCCAGGTCTGACGCATGTGCAAAGTTTTGTGAGTTTTCAAGCATGTTTAGGCCCTCAAAAATGCAATTCACTTTGGAGAAGAAGAAGAAACGGAGCAATTCCAATAGGGTCCTCGCACTGCAGTGCTCAGGCCCTAATTACAGGCTGTTCCATAACTTAGTTACTTGGCAAGTACATTTTGTTTCACGCAAGCACAACGGCTACTACTAAGTACCTAATTAGGTAATTTGTATTATGACACCTTAAAATAAAGTGTTACCATAAAGTGTTACCTTTATTACCGTTTATAACGGGTCTAGTTCTCACCTTGTTAATGAAATGAGATTTTAGTTTAGTAAGTGATGCTGCAAATTCCTCCCTCAACCTTAGCTGCCTCCATAATAATCTTCTGATTTGTGCAGCACAACTGAGTAAAAATCACTACATTGTATAAAATATAAATCTATTAGCAAGTGTGTTTTTCTTTCTAACAAAAATGGCAGTGCAATGCCATTTGGAAATCGCAGGTTACCTCAGTTCATACAATGTGGAGAAGTAATGCGCGTGTAATTCAGGTGCGTATGTTTAGCACCAATTTTAACTAATTAACTCCTGACGCACTTTTTGCTGGAGTTCCATAGTGGACTAGCATTCCCCCTAACTTCAGAAACTGTTTCCTTTACACATATACACACATATATATACACATATATATGGTACATCTCTAAATTTACCAGGACTGCTTTCTCAACATTTCCTCTTCTCTCATCATGAAAACAGAGCCCCGCACACAACACACAGGGAAAACAAAATATCAGTTCACATAGCGTCTTTTGCATGCTCAAGTTCACCATTTCAAATGTGCACGCGCAGCAAGCACATACACTGCACACTTCCGTGCCACGTTACAGCTCTGACAAGGTTTTGTTTCGTCGTCCATGCAGATTTATGTTTCTGCCGGTCGGTGCCCACAGCTCACACATTGCATAATGCGCACTTGTAATATCTGATAGAGAAGGGAGAGTTCACATAAAACTGGACGTGCCGGCGCTGCTCTCACACTCTCACTTATATAGTGAGGGAAATCCACCTGCGATCCAAGCTGAGCGGTTAGGCTACTCATGGACTAAATATGCACAATAATAACGTGATCCAGACCCTCCAGTTTTTCGTGATTCAGTGATCGCTGAATCAAACGCAAAATCAGCAACATGTCTCATTTTTTTGTGATCCTGCATATTTGCCATTTCACCACAAAATAATTGCAAAAATGAAGGAAAAAAAAAAAAAGAGAATAATAATAAAATAAACATTGATTGGTGTGTGTGAAACAGTGAACAAAACTTTCGCTGGAGTCTGCCATTGGACCGGCAAAGCAATTCCCCTGAAGCATTTGCTCTGATCTGTCATATAGCCTATTAGGGCTTAAACGGATCACAGTCGATCCTTGATCCATTTGTCGTGATTTTGCAGATTAATTTGCTAATTTACATGTTCAAGCTATTTAAAACAAAAAGAAGAAATGAAACAGAAATAGTTATACCGGTGAACGTCTTAACTTCAGTTTTAACTTTACAAGTCACTATACAGAAAGTGAAAGTAAAAAGTTTTCTAGCGCTGCATTCACGCCGCATATTCTTTCAGAGATTAATCTACTTCAACGTGCTGATAACGGTATATAACTGTATAATAGTCTTAATTTTAATTTCAGGCCTATAATCCCCCCTAGTCCACGAGAATATTTTCAAACCGTAACCGGTCCGTGGTGTAAAAGAGGTTGAAGACCCCTGCTGTAAGCCTACTGTAGTTTCTTAAAATTCATGAAACAACAGTAGCAGCAGTTTTTATCTACCTTTATATTGTACTTGTCTGTCCTGTTGTCATTTGTTTCTTAGCAAAATAAACAAACATCATACATTTTGTTTGTTCTTTGTGTCATTTAAGACTATTGTGAATCTAACCATAATACAATCTGCTGATAGCTGTTCATCTTCATGTATGTATGAATTTAGATCTTTTGTATGTTTAAAAAAAATATCTAAATAAATGTCTTGCGGCCGGAAATATTGCGATAATTCGGCACATCGATTTATTGTCCCACCCCTATTCAGTTGTACTTGACCACTGAAAAAATAGTTGATGTCATTTAAGTTGTCATGAGTATGATGAAGGTCTCATTCAGCAACCTTGAAGCAAAGCATCTGTTTAATGTACACAAGGCCACAGAAAGCCATAATCATACATACCTCTCTGTCCCATGTCTGAACCCGCAGCTTTTTCCACTGTTCCCTCTTAGCAAAGTAATCAGGGTACATGGCTTTCTCTGAGGGATGCCAATGATCTAGACACCATTCAGGAACCTAGAAAAGCAGAAAAAGTAAGTGTAAAGGTAATTAATAACTGAAAATGACATTACAAATCATGTAGCCTCTGGTCTTTTTACTGGTCTTTTAATGAGATCCATTAGCTCCACCCAACCGATTGTCAACAAATTGTATTTGGACAGAAATGTGTGTTGGAATTGTGTCCAAAGCTATCTCAGAATGATAAAAAAAAATCTTCATAAAATCAAACAGGATCAAAAAACAAGCACTTTGGAGACTGTCTGCAGAATGACATATTTCGGTAGCCCCGCCCACCTCCATAGACTGACAGGTGTCTATTACCATATCCCCAGCCATTTTGTCTGCGTGCAATTGGCTGTGTGGAAAGCAGTGTCCTGTCAGGAACACCTTTGCTCTGTTTCATGATCATAAATTCACGGGCCATGCCCCCCCATCCATCCTCTCCTCTCCTTGTTAAACGTGAAATTTCAAAAGCAAAAGTGAAACCGGCAAAACAGCACGCATAAAGTATGTCATTTTTAATGTAAATTTTTTAAATTATATTTTTTAAGCTTTTTAAAATTTCTAGTTAAAACGAGAATCAGAACAAGTAGAATAATAAGTTATCAATCAAATGAAATCCGTATTAAAATTAATTTGTACTACAGATTTGGCATAGAAAAACACAAAAGTGGCTTGTAGTAGGGCTGCACGATTCTTACTAAAATGTGGATCACGATTTTTCTCCATGGGAATTGAGATCACGATTCTCTTACATGATTCTCATTTTTTTTTAACCAAAATTTACTGCACTCACGTACAAAAAAGTGCTGGAGTAACAAAAAAAAAATAGTCTCTTTTCTTTATTTTAGACCCCTTAAAGAGAATAAAAGTAATAATAATAAAATAACCAATAATAATAAATAAACCAATAATAAAATAAAGCAGACCATAGGTTTGTATTGTTTCAAATCAAGAAACAGGTTTGGGTTGTCTGATAATGATGATGATGATGATAATAATAATAATAATAATAATAAGAACAACAACAACAACAACAACATCACTTTTTTGTCTCTTGGAAATACACATTTGATAGTAGCTTGAGGATGCAGAGGTAAATTTTTGTTCATTATCAATCAGTAGCATCTGTAAAAATTGTAGCAAGCATACATTTTAAATCATGGTAAACAGTTAAAACCACACATAATGGTACCTCAATACCATGGTAAAAATATAACTACATCGTTTTATAGGTAGCCTATTTGTATGAAAAACGGTAGTCTAAAAACATGCAGTATAAATGCACACATGCTATAGCTTAATCACAAATACATACATACTAGAATTATATACCATTATATAATCACAAGTGTTTCACACTGGATCTCACTGCGCTGAAGTTGGTTATTTCAAATGCAGGTGCGAGGCAGCTGGCTCGGGTTTTCCAGGCGTGTCCGCGCCACATCAAGATAATAAATGAATCTTCTCTAGTGGGCTCGCGCAGCAGGTTGAACTTTGGTCCGAGTGGATAAATGGTCTGTGTGGCACATGTTTTTTCTGTACCAATATTGTACATCCTCACTCTCACCATCGCCACCAGGATTTTCCACACTGGGGTTAATTTTTTTTTTTTTCCCCTGACCACTACAAATCCACAAAGCAAACTGACTCCCTTTAGGTCTGCCGCCTTGTTACACCTCACGTGAGTGACAGTGGAACGTGGCCAATGAGGGAGAAGGAGAGACGTGATCGAGATTTATGATTGATTTGTGAATTAATAGTGTTTTGTTATTGTGTGAATGTGACCAATAACGTGTGAATGCAGCATGATCTGAATGCAGGGAAATACACAGAAGTGAACCACCGTCATTTAGAAATGAGATCGCATTTATGTATGAATCGAGGTCATGATTTTTTTTTTTAGATTAATCATGCAGCCCTAGCTTGTAGGTGTATTTTCATGTTTAATGAGGCACAGAGGTGGCATGAGTGCAGTTAAATTCATAAATTAATGTTGAGATTAATGTTTAAAAATAAAATTTTAAATACTGAAATATTGAATTTAAATAATATTTAAATATCATTTAAATAACTGAAGATACTCTGAAAATAAAACTAAATCTGCCAGTAGGTGGCGGCAAGTCACCAATTTAATTACTGAATAATATCATTCATTTGATTCGTTTGTACAGCTGATTCATTCAGGAATAAAGAAAGTTACTGTCTTTATGAATGGGAAATTGAATCATTGACTCACTAGATTAATTTAAAACCGCACATTCATTCATAAACGAAATAACACGGTGTTTGAATGGAGATGTGCAGCAGCTCAGTTGTGACTTGTTTCAGACCATTTTTGAAGACAAAACAGAGCAAAATCAGGCAATAGTGTTATAGTTAGACAATGTTAGTCACTTAATATTAACTTGTTTATTTAACTTAACACTTCTTTTATTCAATCAATATCTCATTTACAAACTCCCTTAAAAAAACATTAAAAAAAAACATGTCGTTTTCAGTCGCAAATGCGACTAAAATGGTCGCACTGTAGAGCCCTGGTCTAGGCTCTGCCACCTTCTGGAGTTGGGCGGGAAGTTGCAGCTCGTTTTCATGTAAAGGAACACACCCCTGAAACAGCACTTTTTAGACCCGCCCCAAAAATGACATTTTTTAATATGTTATAATAAACGATCTGTATTGTATTTGGATCTGAAACTTCACAGGCACAATATTAATCTTATGGCTCTCCCAACACTTATAGCACAACCCAACACTTTTTTGGTAACACTTTTTATGAAGCCCATATGTACAATGCTCTTAAAGGGCACCTATTATGCCCCCTTTTACAAGATGATTAATAGATGAATAGATTACAGATATAGATTAAAGATTGGGCACCCCTGTATTATATGATTCACTATTTGGGTGGATTTTGGGTGGGGGTTTTTTTTGCCAAGCAACTTCTGTACAGAGCAAAAGGGGAAAAAAATAAATAAATAAATAAAAAAAAATATATATATATATATATATATATATATATATATATATATATATTGTGTATGCCTTTAAAAATAGAGGTTGACCGATATTGGATTTTACAGATACTGAGAACTAGGTTGGACCACACTGGCCGATACCGATTAATTGACCAATAGTTTTTAAAATGCCTACTGAACAGCAAATAAATAATGGTCTACTATTTAAAAAAAAAAGGGCCTACTGAACCATACTTTGTAAATTAATAAAAATGTTATCAATTATATATTGATCATTATTGATCATTCATTGTTCATTAATATTAACAAAAGCAACTCATTTTTTTTCTTTTTAAATATATCAGTAAATGTTAAAACGAACACACTCAAGGTAAAATACTTCTATTCTACAGCTTTTATCAATCTTAATGTTACAAATGGACTCATATTGTAAAGTGTTACCGTTACATCAACAGTCAAGCTGAAGATGGCTTAAATATCTACACAAAGGCCACAGTATTGAAATTACATACATATGGATATTGTGTACTTTCACAATTTAACTGTTTCTATTGTAGAACATGTGTGGTTGTCTAATCTAAATATTAGATAGTCACACAGTGCAGCACCATGTCTAGAAGAACCCGGTATCTCACACACTGGATGCGTTGCATTCGATTCAAGCGGCAGTCTACAAGAGTTTATTTGATCACCAAATGGGCAAAAAAAGTATACTGCTGTCTTTTCTCCACTAACGCAGCATCTAGTCAGCAAATTCATCACTTAGTAATGATATGAAAACATGCACTACAGTATACTGTACACCGTTTTGTTGTCGATAAATCCGCCTTTAAGGTGTCCCGCTCTGTGCAGTTCGCAGTGTCACATGTCTAAACAAACTGCATGTGCTTTCAGTGATTTCCGCCACTAGAGGCCGCTTTTGTGCTGTATAATAAAGACTATAGGGACTTTGCTGTTATAATGAAGAATTTCTGAGCCGCTCCAGCAACGGACCCAGCCCGGAAAAATCGGCATGGATTTTTGCCAATAACAGATAGTTCTGCCAATCAGCTATCGGTGCCGATTAATCGGCAAAACCGATACATCGGTCGACCTCTATTTAAAACCCTTCTGCCACAGTGGTCCTATGCATGTAATTAAACAGATATTCCTGTACGAAAAGAGCAGCAAAACTGCCCAGAGACTTACACAACATATATTTTACTTTGTCACTTACTTTGTAGCACTCATATCTTTCATAGGATGTTCCTCCAGGTGAGTCTGGGAACAAGTAAGGCTGCGGGTGTTGATTGGCCCAGAACTCCTCCTCACCTGCCTTCAGCATCATGGTGGCCTTCACCATGTCCTTCTCATGTTTATTTTCATCAAAGCGTGCTCGCAGCAAACATGCATAGAAACGATATTTATCCCTGAAAGAGTTGAAAAACTGTAAATGGCACAGTTAGGAATAATAAGAGAATAATGCAATAATAATACAAAGAATATAGCTGCAAGCAGCAATTAAGAGGCCAAGCATAACAAAAGGAGGAGCTAAGCATAGCAGGAAGCATCAGAGCAACTTTAAGTAATTAAAGCCATTATTGGTCCATTATTTTTGACCAATAAGTGGCACATCTTGTTTGTCATCATGCCTCAACTTTGTTCCAGTGCTATACAAATACAACACCACAAAATCCAACTCCTTTTACTAAATTGCGTGCACAACTTACTCGTTCGTTGATTTGATTCAACTAAATCCAGGTTTGCAATTTGGTAATGTTGTGTGCACACAGGTAACGAATATAATAATAAATATAGCTGCAAGCAGCAATTACCGGGGTTCGAGCAAATAAGGTTGTCTGGATTTAAGATGTAGTCCAACCCAAAATATATGGCTAACACACTAAAACACATCCATGATGGAGAAAACACTCACAAACACACAAATTAAATAGTTAAACTGTTATATTAATGTTCATTAAGCATTACTACACATACACACACACACACACACACACATTTTGTTGCACATAAGAGATTTGTGTAATAAATGGTAGCTGACAAAATGTTTATTTCAAGTCTTGTCTTTTTAAGATTTTATACATCATTTTCAGGTTTCACTGTAATCATAATCTTGTATTATTGTCAAATATGATACATCTGTATAAATGAAGTGTTAAACTTTGACTAAATGTGACTTGAAATGTTATGACAGTGATTTAGTCTATGCATGAATTGAAATTAATTGAAAACAAACCATGAAAACACTGTTCTACTCATTTCAATGAGCCATTAGTGGTCTTCTACTGCCATCTAGTGGTTATAGTTGCAATTTCATGGAGTTAAAGACAGATCCATTGTTTTTAAGCTTATCACTGTTACATTGCCTTTTTTGCCTAATGTCTATAAAATGTATGCTTGTTTAAAATAATATGATGATGATTTTACTTAGGTTTGTGAAATTCTGTTTTCTTTTAGGATTTATAGATTTTTGGGTACAGTAGATCATGATCTTATTATTAAGTGGTGCTGTTTTTACTGACTAAATGCAAATGTTCAACATTTTTTTGATAATTGTTGATCTAGAGGGTCCAGAGAATGTTACTACAGTGGTTTTATGGATTTTGAGTTTAAAACCTAGGACTAGTTTACAAAAGTAGGGTTTTTTTTTTTTTAAATAATATAACATATTTAAAGAACAGTTGGATTGACAGCAATGGTCCTGGAGGCAAAGTTGTTCAGAATGAGGATATCTATCATATGATATGGACATGTAGTGGTTGTGTGAATATATTTGCATGTTTTTAGCAAGTTGAGGCCAATTACCATAGAAATTTTGTTTTTGAAGCCTTTTTAACTGTTATAGCGCCACCTATGGTCCGATGTTCACGAAACTTTGCATGCTTGTTAAGAGTCATCTGACACATGTTTTCTCCAACTTTTGTAAAGTTTTGAGTTTTTGTTTAGCTTTTATAGGCTTTTGGATATGTGTGGCCACGCCCCTTTTATAAATGACCCCGTTATAGCTAACCAAAGGACAAAATTCAACATTTTTTTGATAATTATTGATCTAGAGAGTCTGGAGAACTGCGCTGCAGTGGTTTGATCGAGATTGAGTGAAAAACCTAGGACTAGTTCGCAAAAGTAGGTTTTTCACATATTTGTGAATAATTAATGAACGGTTTGAATGACAGCAATGGTTCTTGAGGCAAAGTTGTTCATCATGAGGAGATCTATCAAATGATATGCATATTGTGTGGATGTGTGAAACACCACGTGATTACAGAGCCATAAAACTCGTTAGCGCCAACTAGTGGCCGATTTGTTTCAAAATTCTTACAGACCTTTAGGGCCATGAGTCGAACATGCCCAGTGAGTTTCGTTCCGATCGGCCTCCGTTAACCTTGTCTAATAGGTGCTCAAACTTCATTGGTCGATGGCGGCCATGTTTTTTGAGATACGCCAATGTTCTCATAGACCCTTATGGCACATTGGACAGAGACACTGCATACCAATTTTCAGGTTGATTGGACTGACGGTTGCAAAGTTATAGCAATTTTTAAGTTTTTTCTCTATTATAGCGCCACCAAGTGGTGAAGCTCCGCAATTTTTTGGATTTTACCACAGACTGAGCTTATACACATGTGTACTGAGTTTGGTGATGATATGTCATTCTGTTCAAAAGTTATAGTCATTTTTCTAAAAGTGGCCCCGCCTCTTTCGAACGTTTTGTCACCCCTTTGTGACCGTGAGTCAAAAGTTTAATTTTTTTTTCATAATTATTGATCTAGGGAGTCTGGAGAACTGTGCTGCAGTGGTTTGATCGAGATTGAGTGAAGAACCTAGGACTAGTTCGCAAAAGTAGGTTTTTCACATATTTGTGAATATGTAATAAACGACTTGATTGACAGCAATGGTTCCTGGGGCACACTTGTTCAGCATGAGGAGATCTATCAAATGATATGAAGTTCTAGTGTTTCTGTGATTATATGAGCATGTTATAGCAATTTAAGTCAATTTACTTTTGAAATTTCGTGTTTTTAAAGCCTTTTCAACTGTCATAGCGCCACCTACGGTCCGATCTCCATGAAATTTTACATGCTTGTTAAGAGTCATCTCACACATGTTTTCTCCAACTTTTGTAAAGTTTTGAGTTTTTGTTTAAGTTTTATAGGCTTTTGGATATATGTGCCACGCCCCTTTTGTAAATGACCCAGTTATAGCTACCCAAAGGACAAAATTCCACATTTTTTTGATAATTATTCATCTAGAGAGTCCAGAGAATATTACTGCAGTGGTTTGATCGAGATCGGGCAAAAAACCTAGGACTAGTTCGCAAAAGTAGGTTTTTAACATATTTGTGAATAATTATTGCACGATTTGATTGACAGCAATGGTTCTTGAGGCAAAGTTTCTCGGCATGAGGAGATGTATCAAATGATATGCATATTGTGTGGATGTGTGAAACGCCACGCGATTACAGAGACAAAAAAGTCATTAGCGCCAACTAGTGGCCGATTTCTTTCAAAATTCTTACAGACCTTTAGGGCCTTGAGTCGAACATGCCCACCGAGTTTCGTTCTGATCGACCTCCGTTAACCTTGTCAAATAGGTGCTCAAAATTCATTGGCCAATGGCGGCCATGTTTTTTGAGATACGCCAATGTCCTCATAGACCCTTATGGCACATTGAACAGAGACACTGCATACCAATTTTCAGGTCGATCGGACCAACGCTTGCATAGTTATAGTCATTTTTATGTTTTTTCAGGCTTATAGCTGTGTAATTTTTTTTATTTGACCAAAGATTGAGCTTATACACAAGTCTACCGAGTTTGGTGAAGATATCTCATTTGGTTCATGAGTCATAGCCATTTTAGTAAAAATGGCCCCCCACCTGACAAACTTTTTGGGGCCCCTTCGCAACGATGAGTCAAAATTTCAACTTTTTTTTGATAATTATTGATATTCACTGTCCAGAGAACATTTCTGCACTGGTTTGGTTCTGATTGGGCGAAAAACCTAGGACTAGTTCGCAAAAGTAGGTTTTGGACAAATTTCAAAATGGCGGAAAAATTTGCATACCGGAAATGAAATCCGAGATAGCCATTTTGTTTTGATTGAGCCAAGGATTACAATGGTATAAGGCACTTGAGTCTAGGACAAATGGTCTAGGAGTTATGAGGGCTTTCGCGGCTTTGATCACTGTAGCGCCACCTTTAGGCCAATTTGGGAGAGACTTTGTCAGAACGTCCCCACGGGGAGCTCTACGTTCTGGCCAAATTTCAGCTCTCTAGGCCTTACAGTTTGGTCTGCACGATCAGTTTTAGCGGAGAAAAATAATAATAAAATATAGCTGCAAGCAGCAATTATCGGGGTTCGAGCATTTTAAGGTCTTTAAGGTGGTATGCTTAGGGTCTAGGCCAACCTGGATTCATGGCTGACAGTAAAACACATCCAAAATGGAGAATATGCTCACAGAAATACACACACAGAAACGAAAAGTTTAAACTAATATATTAATACTCAATAAACATGTTTACACACACACAGACATACATGCATACACATTTTCTTGTACAGATATTTGAAATAAATGATATGGGCCAACACTTTTACTTGCAAGTATTCTCTTTGTAACAGTTTGTGTCTTTTTCAGATTTCACTGTAATCATAATGTGGCATAATTGTAAAAAACTGATATGTCTGTACGAACAAAATTGTAAGCTTTGCCTAAATGTGATTTTAAATGTTATAACAGTGATTTTCTAAGTGTTTAAATCGATCATCAAACCTATTAAAAGCAGTTGTGTTCAGCTGAATAAGCCCATTAGTGGTCTTCTACTGACATCTAGTGGTTATTATTGCAATTTCATGCAATGTCTCATACAAACATTGAGATTTTAAACATCATAACTATTATAGTGTTATTTTTGCCCAGTCTCGCTTAAATTTTGCATATTTGTTTAGAATGAGATTATTTGTCATTTTTGTCACAGTTTTGAGACTTTGCAATCTTTCTTTTAAAAATGTTAGGCTTTTGGGTACAGTAGATTTAAAGAACATATTTAAAGAACAGTTGGATTGACAGCAATAGTCTTAGACAAAAAATTGTTGAGAATGAGGAGATCTATCATATGGTATGAAGATCTAGTGTTTGTGTGAAAAAATGAGCATTTCGAGGCCAATTACAATAGAAATGTTGTGTTTTTGAAGCCTTTTTAACTGTTATAGCGCCACCTATGATCCGATGCTATGGTTGCTATGGTTTTAGGATGTAGTCCAACCCAAAATATATGGCTAACACTACAGCACATCTATGATGGACAATACAATCACAAACACAGAATATGAAATAGTTAAACTATTATATTAAAGTTCATTAAGCATTATTACACACACACACACACACACACACACACACATACACATACACATTTTGTTGCACATAAGAGATTTTGGTCATAAATAGTAGGTGACAAAATGCTTACTGTAAGTCTTATGTTTTTAAGAGTTTATATATCATTTTCAGGTTTCACTGTAATCATAATCTTGCATAATTGTCAAATGTAATACATCTGTATAAATGAAGTGGTAAAGTTTTACTAAATGTGATTTGAAATGTTATAACAGTGATTTAGTATCATCTTTGTATGAAATTAAAGCTTGAAACCATGAAAATGCACTGTTCTAGTCATTTCAGTGACCCATTAGTGGTCTTCTACTGCCATCTAGTGGTTATAGTTGCAATTTCACGTTTTAAAGAGAGATCCATTATTTTTAAGCTTTATAACTGTTACATGGCCTTTTTTGCCTAATGTCTATGAAATGTATGTTTGTTTAAAATCGTATGATGATGATTTTACTTAGGTTTGTGAAATTTTGTTTTCTTTTAGGTTTTATAGACTTTTGGGTACAGTAGCTCATGATCATCTTATTAAGTGGCCCTGTTATCACTGTCCAAATGTAACTATTCAACATTTTTTGATAATAATTTATCTAGAGAGTCCAGAGAATGTTACTGCAGTGGTTTTATTGGTTTTGAGCCAAAAACTTCTTGTAAAAACTTCTTGTGCCCATTTTCTCTAATATGAATAAAGGCATCGCTATTGCTGTAACTGATTAAAAACAAGATATAACGTTAAACGTTTTGAATGACCAGATGTAAGGACAATAAACACTGCAATAATATATGGTTTATCCAAGTTCTTCAAGCCATCTCGGGTATTTTCATAAGCCATTGCTAATCGACATACATAGAATATGAGTATAGAATTTATTGTCTGCCTCATTCTGTGATAAGAATCAACATCAGATCACACAAGGAAGTTATTTCAAACACTCGACTGATGTTGTGAATTAAAAACAAGTTATAATGTTTTTTATAACTTTTGTTTTTATAACTTTTGTTGGACAACAGGTTTAGAAAGGCTTATCATTGCAGGTCATTAGAATGGAAGATGCTCTGCGCGTATTGCTTTTTCAAATATAAGCGGGGAACAGTTTCCTCATTTCAGCACATGAAATCGTGGGCACGCATAGAGCAAATTCCCAGAGAAATAAAACAAAGAAGTTATTTAAGTGCAAAACCGAAAAAACGCAATTCACAAGCACGTATTGAACCGTGGAGGTCATACCGAACGGTTCGCTATTATATTGAGTATTGTGACATCCCTAGTACACACATAACGCTCCGTTTGCAGTGCGTATTTTTTCCATTTCATCTTAACGGATTAAAGCGTTCAAGCTCAAGCCGCACACGGCTGCGGTCTAGCAGTGTGTTCCAGGAGCGGTGTATCTGCAGCAGTGTAGAGATTCCGCACGGACTTTGCGTTGCACGCGCAGAATTAAAGTGACAGCGCATTGTTTGTGGTAAACATGCTGAAAAGGTATTTTCAATAACAATGTTTGGATTTGAAATCAAAATAATGGATAAATGTGTTTGTGGAAATCAGATTAGTGCTGCATGTAAGCTATTGTGCAATAATTGCACAATTCTAAAATTGTATTTTAGAACACGCATTACATGATCAAACATTTGTGATATATATATATATATATATATATATATATATATATATATATATATATTTTTTTTTTAAGTCTCCCCTCCACCCCTCAAATTAAAAAAAAACTCCCCTCTCTCAAAAAAAACAAATGACAAAACAAAAACAAAAACATCAGGACCTGAATAAGTGTCTAAAAATCCTGATTGGAGTATCTCTATAAATAATTCTACATGATTAATAAGAGGCTTTAAAAAGATCGGTATCGGATCGCCAGATACAGCTTCCTGTGATCGGCGAGCGGCCTCAAAAAAAGCCTGATCGGAGCACCTCTAAAATTATTATGGGATCCTTCAATACTTTCAGAATCTTTACTTTTTAGAATGATTTTGTTTCTGTATTTTAAAATATACTTTTATATTAACATATTTTAATGACAGTATATTTATTGACCAAAAGTGAATTATTTGTATTATTATATGTATTATTACAGAAGCTATAAACTACTGCCTTATTCTGTGATAGAAATGTTAAAGTTGTTTTAGTATAATTATCATAGTTGATTATACAATCATAACCATAAAATTGTCATTAGTAAAATAACAAAAAAACTATAGAGGACAAATTATTGTTTTTGTCCAGCAGTTTATTTTATTTCTTAGCCAATTAAAAATAAGAGATAAGAAAAGTTTGTTTGTTTTTACAATTTGTCAACTTATGTTTTTCTATAAAATTTTAGCTATATGCTGTTATCTTTATTTAGGGATCAGATACTTTGTGGCTCGACATGAACTTTATTAGGTGGGAAAGGGGTCAAAATGGCAAATTGACATTAAAAGTTTCAGACCCCTGCTCTATACAAACCCAACACAATAATAAGAAAAGCCAGTAAAGTTAGTAAAGCTAATAGTATATCCTGCAGCACTAACATAACCATGTAGTCCTCCATTGTTGCTGCTGTCATGTGACGTAGCGGTGTCTGACTAAGGTCGAGAGTAAGGTCATTACTTCCTTTCACAGAATATCGATTGGTTGTACACACGAAAAGGCAAAGGTGTCATTTTCAGATTTATCCACTCTGGCACCCGGTTTCAAAAAAATTGCAGTTTCAGGCCCACAACACGCCGAATGAGTCTGGACGAAATTACATATTTTCTTTTAACTTACCTGCATCTTTTCTCGGGTATCTCTGTAGTACATGCTAAATATGTTAAACTGTCTGTGTCAAATACTGATGGGTCGCTCAAAAAAGAATCGTTCATTGCGTCTGCCACTGACAAATGAATGAAATAACATTACTCCGGAGGAGAAATAATGCCAAACAGTATAAAACAGTTTTACGGATGCGTAGCAACAATTATAAAGCGCGTTTTAAAACGAAGTTACTTGGGTAAACGCTTTCACGAGCCGCCATCGTATTAACAACTAGCGAGCCACGTTTTCTTCTTGCTCATTGCATAATTGCACAATTGCACACAGTTACAGAAAATTCTGTTCGCCACCGAATAAATGCATCGCAGTGTATTTTAACGGCAAATAAGACCGATTCAAATATGCAGGGACAGGACATGTAGCAGCAGTTCATATTTAGTATATGCTGAAGGACATGTAGCAGTAATTCAACACAGGAGTTAGCAAGTCAGACTAAGATCTATTGCCGTGTTTGTCTTCTCAGAACAACCAATAAATACACATACAAACATATAAAACTACAATTATAATTTAGAAAGTGCATTCACCTGAAAATACACCATGACTCGATGTGTCTCAGTGATTTCTTGTAGAGTCGCAGGACCTTCTGATGGTGGGTCAAGTAGGCAGCCGCCATCTTTCCCTCTGAGTCACGTGAGCTTTGTGCATACGGGAAAAAGTGCACAACACTTCCGAATCTTTTGTTTTGAATCAATGCTTCGGATGGATTTAAAACATCCGAAAAAAATGATGTGAAAATGTTGCGTATGAATAAACATGGACTAACACACAAAAGCTTTTTTTTTTTTTTTTTTAAGTAGTCCTAACATTAAGATTTATGTATTTAAATTGCATATCAAATTATCACCCATTTGGATGACACAGTTTTAACATAAACAAACTATAATAATAATAATAATAATATAATATAATAAAATGAGTAATTCATACATGAAACAGGCAAAAAATAGTAAATATTTCTGAATTGAAAAAAAAACGGCATAGTTTATTATTAGTTAGATTTTATTTAAATAATATGCATTCAAATGCATTAATTCAAAATGCTTAGAATCAGCATCATTTGGTTAATTGTGGAAACAATTAAATTATTCAGTTGAAATAGGAACATGGTTAAACTATGACTAGCTGTGGAACAAGCAATATTCATTTAATAAATATGTATGAGACTGAAGCAAATTTGATATGATAATAATAAAACTGGTTACTGTGTATTTAAAACAGTCAGCATATTAGTATTAGAAATACAGATACTAAATATTCTACAGATATAATACCTTAAAACTTACCTTACACAAAATAAAGGAATGCATAATATACTTGTATTATCTTTAATTGTATTTATTGATGCTATACAATACTCTATATAGATTACATTGTAATGGAAACACTTGCAAACACTGTGTAACATAAAGCATGCCGCGTTCTCGTTGGATTAACACTTCAACCACCAGGTGTCCTCAGCGTGCAGAGTTTCAAAACATTGAATCATTTAAAGCAATCGGTTCAGTTGATTCTACGTTTCGAAAGTCACGAAGAGTCCATGCACGAAAGTCACCTTCACAGGAACACAGACATAGCTGCTTTTTTGTTTTTATGTCCTTCCCTTAACAACTCCCCTTTTATGCACCGTTCTGTAGGTCTATAAAACACAAACGAAAAAAAAAGAACAATACAATTAATTGTGATATGTAAAAAACAAGTATCAAGGCGCCTATTATTTTGCGGTTACTATAAATAATTTATATATCCGTGGGGTAAGGATAAATTAGACATTTAATAAAAATATTAAAAACATAGACTTTTGCAGCTTGATTGTAGGCGTCAACTTACTTCGCCGTTCTTGTCCCGGACAACTTAACATAACTCAAATATCTGGACTTGAGAAAAGATGCTTGTAAAGAGGAAAAACGTAGAAATGCAAAACAGAATTAGTGAAGCATAAGTGAAATGCATAATCTGTAAAAATAAATAAATAAATAAATAAATCGAATGTAGCAAAAAAGGTGGGATAAAGAGAGGAAAGGGGGGCATCTATGATATTCAGAGGAGTTTCAAAGAAACTTTAAGACATTGTTATTTTTCCATTATTAAACACATCAACAATAAATCCAAGCAGCATATCATAAACCTAAGAAAAATAATATTAAAATAAAATAAATAAATAAAAGTGAAAATAATATCAAAACACGTAAAACAAATTATTATATATGCAAATTATTTATGCAAATTAAATTATATTTCATGGGGGGTTAATCCATGTTGCCAGTAATTTAGAGAGTTTTAATGCTACTCTTCTTTTTTAATTGTTTTAGGACTAAAATTATTGTTTAAAATAATTTTAAATGCCTCAGAACATGGGGAAACCTGAAAAAAATTTACATTTGTGTAAATAAACTTGGCTACAATCAAGATATTATGATAGGGTACACTCTTTTTAAAAAAAGGTGCCAGGAAGAACCAAAAAGGGTATTTCAAAGCGATGCCATAGAGGAACCTTTTTTGGTTCCCTGAAGAACCATTTTGTGAAAGGTTCTTAAAGAACTTGGGTTTTACTTGGGGCCATAAATAACCTTTTCTGGTACTACAAAGAACCCCTTTTAAAGGTTCTTCAAAGAACCACTACAGAATAGGTTCTTTGTGGCCCCATTTCTTCCAGATCAGTATCCTCACATTTATCATACTATATATTTTCTTTCATAGGATTGTTCATAAAATAATTTTGGGGGAAAAAAACAGAAGTAACAAGACTTGACAAGATATATGATTAAAATGTTTATTGCATTTACAGTATACATCAATGCAGTACATACATCATACATCAGTACATACACCTCGATAATGTGTGTGTACATGATAGGGATGTGAAATAGGGATGTGTGTGAGCCCTAGAGTACTCAAACTTAACAGCAATCATTTTTCTTAAATGAATGCAGTCATTGTTTTCATGATCGATCATTGCTATCAATTCCAAGTACTGGTTATGGCAGCATAGGTGGTGACAAAGCTCTGACTGGTTAGCATCAGAACAACATGCCGTCCAGACTGTCAAAATAAATACCCATCAGTACTTGAAATGAAAACTTCACAAAAATGTCTATCCCTAGTGTGCAATACAGTGAATAGTGTGTAATACAGCAGAGTAATTTCAGTATTCCCAACATTCATATGCCCTTTTTTCCACTGTGTGTAAACTGCCACTGGTGGTTCAAAGAGTTCCCTCTTTTACAGTACTTCTGATCAGTGGTTGAGGCTGGGTAGATAGGATCCTGTAACAATATATATCTCTTCTGGATCTCTTCTGCTCACTGGATTTATCAAGTCTGCATTTATTTAATCAAGAATACAGAGAAAATAGTAATATTTCAAAACATTACAAATTAAAAGAACTAATGTGTATTTTAATATTGTCAGGGGTCGTGTGCGGGAAGGAGGAGCAAGGACGAGGAAATGATGAACACATACTTTATTAGAATAATTTAAAAACGGGAACAGGAACAGCAGGGGAAACCACACGCCAACACGATGGAAACTAACATATTACGACATTAATGACATTAAGAACGGACGATGAACAAGGAACTGAATCAAACTTAAATAGGACAGTTGATTAGACATGGACAGGTGAGAGTGATTAACCAATGACGACATAAGAAACGGAACAGGAAAGACCAAAAAAGGACACAGGAGGGAAAAGGGGATATAGTTAATGAATTCCACTATTGTTTCCATAAACATGTTAAGTAGCAAAAACAAATTTTCAAATTTGACAATAATAAGAAATGTTTCTTGAGCAGCAAATCAGCATATTAGAATGATTTCTGAAGGATCAAGTGACATTGAAGACTGGAGTAATGATGCTGAAAAATCAGCTTTGATCAAAGTGATAAATTACATTTTAGCAAGTATTCACATAGAAAACAGCTATTTTTAAATTGTGATAATATTTTACAATATTTCTGTTTTTACTGTATTTTTCAAATAAATCCAGTAGTGGTGAGCAAAAGAGACTTCTTTAAAAAATATTTTTTAAAAAATCATACCAACCTCAAACTTTTGAACAGTAGTGAATGTTTGAGGTTTTGCTTACTGGTCATATGGTTCACAGTGCCTTAGGGATGTTGTCTGACAGGAGGTCCACTCCAACTCGGCTGGACATCCACCAGTATGGAAGAATCTAGAAACAGCATGCAATTTGCCACAGAAGCAACAATATTTAGTATGCAACGTTAAGTTTATTTAAAGGAAACAAGAGCAGAAATGAAATTCAGAAAAGGAAATTATGTTTTTAGGTTTGTGTCACTCATGTTTGGATGTCAAAACGTTCCTAAAATAACTGCAATATAACAGATGCATGGTGATATGAGCAAATATGTTGTGAAAAAACATATGAAGTGACATAAAGAGCTTTCTCACCTTACCTATGTTTCTTGCTTCTCTGTCAGCAGCTCCCTTTAGAAATTTTAAAATCATGAAGCTATTCTTCTGCTGTAGAGATGATATTTTGCCACTCTTGAAACCACAGAACAATTTTTATCAATATTTGTGTTACGGAGCGCAGGATGCGTGAAGCAGGCGGATCCAAATGCAAACTTTTATTGAAGGACATCGACAAAGACATGGTCAAACACAGGCAGGGTCAGACAATGGCTAACAGGTATATTCGGGCAAGACATAAGAGTAGTCCGTAGAATAGGCGAGGGTCAACCAGTGGCGAACGTAATCCAAAGGGCGAGGTATAAGCGTGATCCACTAGACAGGCGAGAGTTCATACGAGGAGCAAAAGTCCAGCAAAGGAGTCCATCTCCGGGGAAACTGCGACGGGCATCACAGCCATTGAGGATGCAGCAGCTGACACTGCCACCTCCAGAGGCTCTGCAGCAAAAACTGCCACCTCTAGAGATTCAATGGTGGTATCCACGGCCTCTTTAGGAAGTTCTGCAACCAGAGCTGCCACCTTCGGGGGCACTGGCACAGACTCACGGTCAGATGAGACCTCTGGAGCAGACTTCTGGACAGACGAGACCTCTGGGGCTGACTCGTGGACAGACGAGACCTCTGTAGCAGACTTGTGGACAAACATGACCACAGGAGCAGACTCGTGGACAGACGAGACCTCAGAAGCAGAGCCGTAGACAGACGAGACCTCAGGAGCAGAGTGTGCGGCCCACATGCACAAAATGGCGACCGCCATTAGGGGAAGAGCCGCAGCGGGTGGCAGGATTTCTATACTGATTGGGCTTGTAAGTGCTGATGTCACTGGGATGCCTGCAGCCCGCACAGACACTAGTGGTGGGTCCAACACACTGGCCATTATGATAGGTCATGACCTTGGGGTTTCAGAAGAGACTCTGGGAGGTCAGACGAGACGTGACGGTGCTCTGGACGACCAGCTGAGATGTGACTTGACTCTGGTAGACCAGCTGAGACGTGACTTGACTCAGGAACAACAGCAGTAACTTGACTTGGCTCATGAAGAACAGCCGTGACTTGACTTGGCTCATGAAGATCAGTTGTGGCTTGACTTGGCTCATGAAGATCGGCTGTGGCTTGACTTGCCTTATGAAAATCAATTGTGACTTGACTTGGCTCATGAAGATCGGCTGTGTGGCTTGACCTGGCTAATGAAGATCAGCTGTGGGACTTGGCTCGTGAAGATCAGCTGTGGCTTGACTTGGCTCATGAAAATCAATTGTGTCTTGACTTGGCCTCATGAAGATCACCTGTGACTTGACTTGGTTCTGCTGTGACTTGAAGTGAAGGTCATCTGTGACTTGACTTGGCTCATGAAAGTCGGATGTGGATTGACTTGGCTCATGAAGATCAACTGTGACATAACTTGGCTCATGAAGGTCAGCTGTGACGTGACTTGACTCATGAAGAACAGCTGTGACTTTGCTTGACTCAGGAACAAAAGCTTTGACCTTGCTTGACTCAGGAACAACAGCTCTGAATTTGCTTGATTCAGGAACAACAGCTGTAACTTGACTCAACTCAGGAACAACCGCTTTGACTTTGCTTGACTCAGGAACAACAACTTTGCGTTGCTTGACTCAGGAACAACAGTTTTGACTTTGCTGACTCAGGAACAACAGCTTTGACCTTGCTTGATTCAGGAACAACAGCTCTGAATTTGCTTGATTCAGGAACAACAGCTGTAACTTGACTCAACTCAGGAACAACCGCTTTGACTTTGCTTGACCAGGAACAACAGCTTTGACTTTGCTTGACTCAGGAACAACAGCTTTGACGCTGCTTGACTCAGGAACAACAGCTTTGATGTTGCTTGACTCAGGAACTACAGCTTTGACTTTGCTTGACTCAGAAGCAACAGCAGTAACTTGACTTGGCTCGTGAAGACCAGCTGTGACTTTACTTGGCTTGTGAAGTCCAGCTGGGACTTGACTTGGCTCAGGGGGACCAGCTGTGACTTGACTTGGCTCACAAAGACCAGCTGTGACTTGAATTGACTCAGGAACAACACCTGTAACTTGACTTAATTCAGGAAGAGCAGCTCTGACTTGACTCAGGAAGCACTGCTGTAACTTGACTTGACACAGGAACATCAGCTTTGACTTTACTTGACTCCGGAACAACAGCTCTGACTTTGCTTGACTCAGGAACAACAGCTGTAACTTGACTTGACTTTGGGAGAGCAGCTCTGACTTGACTTGACTCAGGAAACACAGCTGTGATGTTGAATGACACCGGGATGGCAGCTGTGACATGATGGAGCCTCGCTTTCGCTGCCATTTTGTGAATGGGCTCTGCTGTCGCCGCCATTACGTGTGCGCGCTCCGGTGCGGCCGCCATTCCACGAGCGGGTTTCAACACCGGAGTAGCGATCATTATAGCAGAATGTCCAGGGGTTTGTGGCTGACTTAACGTCGCTGCCGCCATTACTGCGTTGTCGCGTTCCCCCTCTGCGACACACACAGTGAATGGCGAGCCCACACACAACCAGTGTTGGGGAGTAACTAGTTACATGTAATAGAATTACGGAATTTAATTACAAAATAAATATAATTGTAATTAGTTACAGTTACTGAGAAAAAATGTGTAATTAAATTAGTTACTTTTGAAAAATGCCAGTGATTACAAACAGGATTACATCTGAGTTTTTTCACACACCCACCCCCACTTACAGATTTAATTGACTTCTTTCATAAATTGCATTGACTGCTCAAAAATGAGACACCAATGTTTCAGGAGTTTAGGACACAGAATAGGACACATGCTTATTCGATAACTGTTTTATGTCCTATTTGGGTTTATGCATAAACTTTATTTTTTTAAATAGTTTTTTCAAACCAGTATCATAGCTATTAAACTATTTCGTGTTATGATTTCAAATCTGTATTTAACCTCGCAATGTAAGTGGCGTCACAGATTAACAGTAACATTACTGCACATATTTTAGGATCAATAAAATAGCCAACCTTCAATAAACCATTGACAAACTGTCAGCAAAACCTTTACAAAGCTATCAAAACCTCTTATCTACACATAAAGATGTGATTAAAAACATAAACAAGCGCTCAATCTATAGCGTTAGCCTAAGTTACCTCTTCCTCAGAAACGGCTGAGATGCTAACAAACTTTTTAGAAGACTCAAAACCGCTTCTATGAAGAAAATATTCAACAGAACCTTATCAAATACAAGTGAGAAGTGTCAACAACAGTTGTGCGCATTATTTGTGTGATTTTAGGGACTAAACTCACCTGAAAGCAGTGAAAACAATCATGAGAGGCCCCATTTCCATGGTAACTCCCTCCGTGTGTGTTTGTGTCATGAATCCTGTCCGGTCTGCCCCCCACCAGAGGTCGCCTGTGCATCTCACTAACATTTCACATCACACAGACTGTTGCACCACACCCCGGACTACATTCCCCATCATCCATTGCACTGATTACTTGCACACACCTGTATCCAATCAGACGTGCTATATAAGCCCCGGACTTCCCCTTGCATCTTGCAGAGTATTGTGGAGTTTCGTATTGTGGATTGGAGTGGTGTGTATTGTGTTAGCTTTCCCTAGTTCCCTAGTTTAGCATTCTCGGCTGGTCACCTCGTTTTGTCTGTGTCGCCGCCTGCCCTATGGATCCCAATGGCTCGTTTTTTCGGATTACCCCTTTGCTCGTCATGCTCGTGAAATGGCGGCCGCACCGGAGCGCGCTCGTGTAATGGCGGCGACAGCGGAGCCCGTTCACAAAATGGCGGGGAAGACAAAGCTCCATCATGTCACTGCTGCCATACCAGAGTCATGTAACACACTTCTTACAGCTGTTGTTCCTGAGTCAAGTCAAGTTACAGCTGTTGTTCCCAAGTCCAGTCAAGCTACAGCTATTGTTCCTGAGTCAAGCAAAGTCAAAGCTGTTGTTCCTGTGTCAAGTCAAGTTACAGCTGTGTTTCCTGAGTCAAGTCAAGTCATAGCTGCTCTCCCTAAGTCAAGTCAAGTTACAGCTGTTGTTTCTGAGTCAAGCAAAGTCAAAGCTGTTGTTCCTGAGTCAGGCAAAGTCACAGCTTATCTTCATGAGCCAAGCAATGTCACAGCTGATCTTCATGAGCCAAGTCAAGTCACAGTTGTTCTTCATGAGCCAAGTCAAGTCACAGCTGTTCTTCACGAGCCAAGTCAGGTCACAGCTGATCTTCACGAGCCAAGTCAAGTCACAGCTATTCTTCATGAGCCAAGACAAGTCACAGCTGATTTTCATGAGTCAAGTCAAGTTACTGCTGGTGTTCCTGAGCCAAGTCACGTCTCAGAGATTCGTCCAGAGTCAAGTCACATGTCGTCTGACCTCCCAGAGCCTCGCCATGTCTTGTCTGACCTTCCAGAGCCTTGCCACGTCACGTCAGATTGACCATAATCTCGCCACGCCACGTCTGATCATTCAGAGTCTCGCCACGTCACGTCTGATCGTCCAGAGTGTCGCCACGTCACGTCAGAATTTCGCCACATCACGTCAGATCATCCAGAGTCACGTCACGTCCCATCTGCTGCACCCAGTTCATCAAGGTCAGTTCATCATAACCCCAGTCTGGTATCCAGCTTGAGGGATGCACCGCTGGTGTCTGCACGCTCAGCCGGTATCCCCAAACCTATTCACCTCACCCCTCCTGTTCCAGAACTGTTTCCCTTGTTTGCAGTGATTCCCATGATGGGAATCGCTTTATGGTGTGTCTGGGCCACGTATACCACCACTGAGTCTCCAGAGGTGGCGGCTTACGCTGCAGAGCCTCTGTAGGTGGCATTGTCTGCTGCGACATCTCTTCTGTCTCTGTTCTCCCCAGGTCCCAGTCTCTGCCGTGGGTCTCTGCTCCGTCTACTTTGTCCTAGTGGTCGTCTGTTCCGCTGTGGTGGTCTGCTCAAGCCTGGTCGTCTCCTGCTCCATCTGCCCTGCCATAGAGGTCTCCGGCTCTGTCTTCTTCTCTGCCTTGGTGATCTTCTGCTCCACCCTGGAGGGCCCCTGCTCCACCCTGGTGGGCTCCTGCTCCGTCTACTCCAACTTGGTGGCCCTCAGCCTCACCTGCTCTGCCGGCTCTGCCCTGGTTCCCTGGAACCTCCAACCCTCGCTTTGTCTTGCCCCACCGCTCCCCTGGATTGTTTTTTGTTTGGAGTGTCTGGAAGCTGCTCCTTGGTGGGGGGCTCTGTCATGAATCCTGTCTGGTCTGCTCCCCACCAGAGGTCGCCTGTGCATCTCACTAACATTTCACACCACACAGACTGTTGCACCACACTCCGGACTACATTCCCCATCATCTATTGCACTGATTACTTGCACACACCTGTATCCAATCAGACGCGCTATATAAGCCTCGGACTTTCCCTTGCATCTCGCCGAGTATTGTGGAGTTCGTATTGTGGATTGGAGTGGTGTGTATTGTGTTAGCTTTCCCTAGTTCCCTAGTTTAGCATTCTCACCTGGTCACCTTGTTTTGTCTGTGTCGCCGCCTGCCCTGTGGATCTTTCGCTCGTTTTTTCAGAAAACCCTTTTGCCTAGCCCCTTGGATTACGTTCGCCATTCATTGGCCCCTTCCCTGCTTCGCGGACTACTCTTACATCTTGCCTACACTGTATCTGTCTGCCACTGTTCGACCCTGCCTGTTCGTGTCCATGTCTTTGCCTTTGCTATTCAATAAAAGCTTGCATATGGATCTGCTTGCTTCACGTCTCCCTTACAACACAGATTGTGTCAAAGCAGCTTTACAGTATTAACAGGAAAATAGTGTGTAGAAATAGTATTTCGTTCATCATTAAATCATTAAATCATCATTAAATTAAATTTGAAACTCATTTTGTAGTTCTAGTTCATTTGTTGAAAAATGCCCCTCCTACGTGATAGTGGGACAAAGTCCTTTTATATTTTAAGATTTTGTATTGTTTTTACAAACACTCAGTCTTTTTATCTTAAATCATAATTGCTGTACTTTTTTTTTATTACTAAACTTTGCTTTGCTAAATAATAATTAAATCAGCTACATCTCCTGTAAGTTAGCCTACATAAATGTACTAGTGACATAAGTGACATTTATGTTGTGTATGTGTGTGTGTGTGTGTGTGTGTATTTTCTGATAGTTCTGATCATGCAAAACAGCATTAAAACAGATATAAAAGGAAAAATCTACTGCTTTTTTGTTATTAATAAACACTTTATATTACACTATTTGTACTCATTTGAGTCTGGAAAATGAGTCTGGAATACGGTCTGGAGTAGAAAGGACAATTTAGCTCACTTGATCTCACTTTCCAGAAAGAAAGAAAGAAAAGGAAAAATTACATGTTGAGCATGAAGAACTATTTTATAATCTAAAGAACCTTTCTTGTGCGACAAAGAACCTTTTGTGCAATACAAAGGTTCTTTGGATATTAAAGGTTCTTCATGGAACTATACACCCTTCCAAAGAACCATTTAAGAACCCTTTTTTTAAGGCAGTGGAAACAGGAGAGAGGAAATTGTATCGATAAGGTTAAAGCTAGGACATTTTGCACTAAATAAAAAATTAAAAATAAGAGAAACACCAGACTAACTTGTGTGAGGATTGTAAGGAAGAGGAGTCAGTGGAGCATGTAATTCTACATTGTAGAAAATACAGGACACAGAGTGAATTGATGGTAAGTTGGGGGGTGCAAACGGCGTCATTTCTTTTCCCAAACCAGTTAAGCACAAATCAATTCTCTTACGCGGTCACCTGAGAAGAAGTTTAGAAATCAATCAAGGTTGTTGATGATGGATGCGTCGCTGACACAGGGTAAACGGTTCTTTTTAATAACATTTTATTATTAGAAGTATTCGTAGGTTTCAATATGTTTTTTTTTATTATTATTATAGTTTTCATTTTAACATTTATCTTTATCTTATTAATTTCGATTGCCCTTAGGAGAGTCCTACACTTGTTTAGGCTATGGAGAAGGCCAAGCTAATTTAATAGTTAATTTTATGTAATATTATATATAAATTATATATATATTTACACACACGCTGCCATTCGAAAGTTTGGGATCAGTAAGATTTGTAATGTTTTTTTTTAAAGAAGTATCTTCTGCTCATGAACCTTGCATTTAATTTAATCAAAAATACAGTAAAAAAACGCTAACAAAATTTTTCAGCATCATTACTCCAGTCTTCAGTGTCACTTTTTCCTTCATAAATCATTCTAATATGCTGATTTATTATCAGTAGGAAACAGTTGTGCTTCGCTGATGAATTAAAAAGTTAAAAAGAACAGCATTTATTCACAATAGAAATCTTGTCTAACAATATACACTACAGTTTACACAGGGTACAGTATTTTTTTTTCAACATTGATAAAAATGAGCATATTCAAATGGTTTCTGAAGTATAGTATAATAAATATATTCAAATAGAAAACCAGCATTTTCAATTGTGATAATATGTCACATTATTACTGGGGGTTTTTTTCTCCCAAATTTTAAGACAATGATTTATAGACCTTTTCAGAGGGTTTTATTATATTGTATTTATTCTTTACAGTTTCTTTTGTGACTCATTACAGATACAGGAAGTTCCTGACCTACCTACGGAATCTTTACAGTCTGCGTGAGAGCTGGGGTCTCAGCTATAGGAGGGACTTGCCAACATGTGGCAACCAAACAAACAACTATGTGCAGACTGCAATGCACGTCTTGAAAGACAAAATGCATCAAAGGACTAAAAACAATTAATCTGCCTCAGTTAATCAACCTTTTCATCACTGGACTAGAGATGTACTATGAAGCATGAGTGATAGACATTGCACTTGGCCATTGGGAGGCATTCCACCGGTCAAGATTCCTTGCTGCAGAAAGTAATATCAAAGCATCTGATATTTCTCAGGTAAAATAGAATTTTTAAATATTACTTACTCATTTACTACCCATAATGTCCTTGGCATTTAGTGCAGCAACAAAAGTCTTCCTCTCTTCTCTGTTTTGAGATTTTGAGTTTTTTTTTTTTTAAATATGAATCATTATTTAAAAAATGTGGGTTCTTTTTGCAAATGGATGTTTTTCAAAATGCGTTTTAAGCCATGTTGCAGACTTGTGTTTTCATAATGTCGTCATCAGCTGTCAAAGTTCATCTCAGTTCTAACAAAGATGCGTTCTGTGTCCTAGTGTTCTTCCGAGTTCATTCTTTACAGCTAGTCTGGCAAGACAGATCTACACAAGAATGCAAGTCTGTTCTGTGCATTCTTAGAATTGAGAAACATCAAATATGTCTGTGTTTTTTTGTCCTCATGTCACTGTTAGGTTGGAGAGAAGACATTTCAGGTGAGATCCTCCACATCAGGGCACACCTATACAGTGGACATGGAGTTGGAGCTCTGCACATGTCCAGCTGGCCATAGTGGAGTACCATGCAAAAACCAGGCAGCAGTAGTGCAAAATTACAACATCACCTCCATCAACTTTCTCCCAACAGCCGCTGAAATGAGGGCTGAGCTGCTGAAATTAACAAAAGGTATTTCTTTGCAGCATAGGTTGTCACACACTTACTGATGCTGTTTTGAAATACCACCTTCTTTAGATATTTGAACTATTAATTCATTATATTCATTATATGTCCTGTTCATCATCTTCACAGCCTCAGTTCTCCTAACTTTCTAAACCCTTTACAGCAAAATATGCCAATGCCAAGCACATTAGTTCCAGGTAAGAAAGTTCAACTGGGACATAGCCCTGGTGAAAAAAAAAAACAGCATATGCTGGTAGGTATGTTTTGATGCTGGGATGCTGGTTAGGTATGTTTTGATGCTGGTTTATGCTGGTCATGTTGCTGGTCAAGGACCAGCATAAACCAGCAAAGAACCAGCATAAACCAGCTAAGGACCAGCTGTTTCCCTTAAGAGTACAGGTTATTATTGACAACATGTTAACAGAACAATCTTCTGTTAAGAGTTTTAGATTCAAATATTCAAATACTTGAAGAGCTCGTATATGTGTGTGTGTTCCCCTTTAAGGAACCCTTCGTGAAACACAAATATGTGGTTGATGTGCACTTAGGAGAAAACATGAGTTTTGCTGTCATGTTTGATTTACATTTAGTTGATTGGATGTATATTTGTTTAGACCCGCCCCCCTGATAGGTTAGTCTTACGTTATTGGTCCATTAAGAGGTCTGTCAAGAGAAGACGAGCAGTGAGGTTTGGATTGCTGAAGGGTGGGTTCTGATCGACATCTACTGTTAATAACCGCAAAACGCGAGTTGGATATTCATTTAAAAGTATACTTTGTTTGTTTCAGTATCTGAGTTTATACAGGAAGTGTGTTAATTTTTTTTGCGATCTGTTTCTGGTTGAAGACATCGAGGCCGGCGTTGAGAGCCAGCGCTCTCAGTTAGCAGTAACCTTAGTTGTCGAATACAACTGCCTTGTTGAGCTTTGTTTTGAAGTAAGTCGTGTTGCTGCTCGTTGTTTATTATCCTTCGTGGTGCGTAAAAGAGGAATTAGATAGCCCTTTGTGCCACCGGAAGCACTCAGACGTCCTCTGACAGCGAGGGTAAGAACGAGACTCCACCGGATAGCGCACCCAGCCACCGTAAGTGTTGGGTGTTCCTGCGGCTTCGAGGGACGAACGGCCGCTTGTGGAGGAGTGTGTTTGCCGGTGTAACGGTTTAACTGGTGACCAACGTCCTGGTTGAGGTCCTCAGCTCCAGATGCGATGGAACGACCGCAGTAGATTCGCCGATTCTGAAAGTACAAACTGACATTGGTATTCTTGTAAAGATTACAAATTATTGGTATGATGGCCCGTAGCGGCTGAAGTACGGAAATCAAATAAAAAAAACTTGTTTGGCATGGGTTTCGAACACGCGCAAAAAGCAGTCCCATTATGAAGCGACAGTTGTAGCGGTGTAAAAGTGTTATAATTCATCAAACTTTATTTTGTTACTTTAAGAAAACCTTTGGTTCTTAACCAAGCGCAGAAAGAAAGGCAGTAAGGGGTGGACCATCATTTCATTATAGGGGAGCAGTTGGGAGTATATATACAACATACACAGAATGGAAATTGCAACTGTTTTACACAGCAGTTAGTCTTGGTGTTAATCAAATATTCTAATCACTGCATGTGCTTGTTAAGAGAAGTGTTTCATGTTCTTCTGTGTTAATGATGTGGAATACCCCCTTACCTTGATCAATGGTATATCCCCCTGGTGCTGCACTCTTCAGTCTGCGTGAAACATTCTGAAGAGAGGTATGTGTCTCTGTTAATGAAAAACAATTTCCTAAAGCATATTAAATAGAAGTTACAATGGACTCAGAACGAGATACATTGGTAATACTGTTGTTAACCCTGTTGTGTGTAAAATTAAAAGTTGTACGTGTTTAACACTTTGCATAAACTGTATCGCTTTAACCGTGCGATCGTTTGTATTTCCATGAACGGTACAAAGTATCAATTTATGTCCTATGTTCATTTTCATAAGAATGAAGAGGCTTGTTAATGTGAATTTGAGTTCTATTTCATCTCGTGATAACGTTAGTGGTTAATCCATCTGTGCAGAGTGAAATGCGCGCCAGTAATCCGCGGTGCATTTTGGGTAATGTAGTTCATGACTATATGGTTACAGAGAAGAAATTGAAACTGAATTGTGGCTCTAGTATTGTAAGTTGCCTGCATATTTGAATATGGGACAATGTACTAACTAAATTATGTATTTACAGATTGTGAAACAAGAGCAAAGACATTTGTTGTAAAGCTGTCCCATTTTATGCTTGCAGGTATGAGTTATTGTTCATTTTGTTTTATTATTGTTCTATTAATCCTCAGTATTTGTAAATCTTATTAATTCTTTATAAAAATATGCCTTTGGGGTATGCATTTTATTAAGTGGAACAATTTAAGATACTGTGAAGAAAACAAAGCTTGTAATATGAGTCTGCGTGAAACATTCTGAAGAGAGATTGTGAAACAAGAACAAAGACATTTGTTGTAAAGCTGTCCCATTTTATGCTTGCAGTAAACATCCAAGAAAAGGCACTACTGGTGTTTGTCCTTATTTGATGTTGGTCCTGGATGCGTCAGGTGTCCGCTACACAGTAACAAACGCATTGAGCTATTGAACTGAGTTGATTCAGTCATAGATTTGATAGTAACAAATAACAATATATAAAATCTGAACATTATTTTCCCATAGCCTACTACAGTAATTGTGATTCAGCTGTTCATGCTCTTACATATTACTGTTAGCATGTTTTACACTTTAAGAGGCCCAACTAAATTTAATAACCCCATGAAAATGTTCTTTTTTTAATGGACATCAATCTAATAATTGAGTAATTCTAAAGCGACACAGAGATTGTGGGTCATTTCATTCACTACAATGAAATATAAATCAAGTTTCTCAAGTATTTCTACGAGAAAAACAGCACAACAACGTGGAAAGTTTTTATATTAATCAAAGGGGACATCAGCTAGTCTCTGAAAAAAATGTACCATGTTTTTACTATAGTAAATACACTGCTTTCCAAATTATGCAAAAGATATTTTTCTCTGATTTTCCTAAATTGACGATGCAAATGACAGTCAGCATAATTTTCAAGTCATCAACCATTAGAGTATAATTCGAATGTTACTGAACAAACCTCCCAATGATAACAGTATTTTTTCCAAAAAAATAAAAAACTTAAAATGCACTGTTCCAAATTATTACGCACAACAGAGTTTCAAAACATTTTATAGGTTGTAAAGAACTGAAAATGGTCATTTGTTGAATTTGCAGCATTAGGAGGTCATATTTACTGAAATCAAAAGCTATTTCAATCAAAAACATCTTAACAGGCCAAGTTACATTTTAACATAGGACCCCTTATTTCATAGCAGCTTCACAATTCTTGCATCCATTGAACTAGTGAGTTTCTGGACAATTTCTGCTTGAATTTCTTTGCAGGTTGTCAGAATAGCCTCCCAGAGCTGCTGTTTGGATGTGAACTGCCTCCCACCCTCATAGATCTTTTGCTTGAGGATGCTCCAAAGGTTCTCAATAGGATTGAGTTCAGGGGAGGATGGGGGCCACACCATGAGTTTCCCTCCTTTTATGCCCATAGCAGCCAATGATGCAGAGGTATTCCTTGCAGCATGAGATGGTGCATTGTCATGCATGAAGATGATTTTGTTACAGAAAGCACGGCTCTTCTTTTTGTACCATGGAAGAAAGTGGTCAGTCAGAAACTCCACATACTTTTCAGAGGTCATTTTCAGACCTTCAGGAACCCTAAAGGGGCCGACCAGCTCTCTCCCCATGATTCAGGCCCAAAACATGACTCCGCCACCTCCTTGCTGACGTCGCAGCCTTGTGGGGACATGGTGGCCGTGCACCAACCATCCACCACTCCATCCATCTGGACCATCCAGGGTTGCACGGCACTCATCGGTGAACAAGACTGTTTGAAAATTAGTCTTCATGTATTTCTGGGCCCACTGCAGCCGTTTCTGCTTGTGAGCATTGGTTAGGGGTGGCCGAATAGAAGGTTTATGCATAACTGCAAGCCTCTGGAGGATCCTACACCTTGACGTTCTCGGGACTCCAGAGGTACCAGCAGCTTCAAATACCTGTTTGCTGCTTTGTAATGGCATTTTAGCAGCTGCTCTCTTAATCCGATGTATTTGTCTGGCAGAAACCTTCTTCATTGTGCCTTTATCTGCACGAACCCGTGTGTGCTCTGAATCAGCCACAAATCTCTTAACAGTACGATGATCACGCTTAAGTTTTCGTGATATATCTAAGGTTTTCATACCTTGTCCAAGGCATTCAACTATTTCACGCTTTTCGGCAGCAGAGAGATCCTTTTTCTTTCCCATATTGCTTGAAAATGGTGGTCTGCTTAATAATGTGGAACATCCTTCTTCAGTAGTTTTCCCTTTAATTGGGCTCACCTGGCAAACTAATTATTACAGGTGTCTGAGATTGATTTCAGTAATCCAAAGAGCCCTGAGACACAATACCATCCATGAGTTTAATTGAAAAACAAAAAAAATAATCTTTGCCGGTTAATCTCTGACACTTAAATACAATTTGCATAATAATTTGGAACACAGTGTATAGTTTAACGATAGCGTTTGTAATTAAACCACAGTAGCCACAAATTTACAGTTGTCTGAGACTCCATGAAAGGTACTTCATAAGCCATAAAATGTAATATTCTTTTACTATAATATTAGTTTTAAAGGGGTCATCGGATGCTAAGTTCACTTTTTCATGTTGTTTGAACATTAATGTGTGTTGGCAGTGTATGTACAAATCTATCCTATAATGCTAAAAATCCATGCAGTGGTTTTTAATTAATCTGTAAAAATAATATCCCCTTTTTCAAATCGAGCCGTTTTCAGATGCCTGTCGGTGTGACGGCACGCTCCCACAATAGTTGACTGACATGAGCTCTTACCTTAGACCAGCTGTCACAGTCCAGTAACTTTCCATGTTTTGATGCCAGAGCAGGGATGAAAGTTAGAATAGAAGAATATCTCAGATTGAGCGATTGAAGTGTTGTGTTGCTGGATGTAATAATGAACATAGTGGTCGTCATTTACTCCCGACATCTGAGCCGCTGAAGATGCAGTAGATTATGTTTGTTTGTGAATGGAATGCGCCTCCCGATCTACATATATCTGTCTATGTTCGCGCAAATCATTCATGATCCAGCTTCACTTACTGCAGAAGTGAGTATAAGCGTTTTTTATGAATCTTTGTGATCGCCTTTCCTTATAAAGTGGTAGTTAGGAAGTTTAGCGGCTGAATGCGGCTAATGTAAACAAGACCGTCTTTCCACAGAGAGAAGAGAGGGGCGGGGCGAGCAGAGCTCATTTGCATTTAAAGGAACAACCCCTTAGAATGAGATGATTTTTGCAGAACTGATTTTGGCAAGGTAAAAAGGGTGTTGAGAATTTTTAATGAAAGTATATTAGAGACTTTTCATTAAGGCCCTAAAGAATCATATCAACTTGTGGAAAATGGGCATCCGATGACCCCTTTAATAAGAAGTAAACACAAGTCACAAGTTAACACGGGCACATTTCCTGGATTCAGTCAGTTGCATAGTGTCACGCCGACAGTAAAATTCTACTTGAATCCAGAAATCTGTAACTGAATCAGCTCAGTTCAATAGGTCAGTATGTTCGTTACGGTCGCTTCATAGATCGACTGCTTTTTTGCGTGTGTTCGAAACCAATGTCAAACAAGCTTTTTTATTTGATTTCTGTACTTCAGCCACTACGGGCCATCATACCAATAATTTGTAATCTTTACAAGAATACCAAAATCATGTAATGAGCAAGTGTGCATTTATAAGACAGCTTAATATCACGTCAGTTTGTGCTTTCAGAATTGGCGAATCTGCTGCGGTCGTTCCATCGCATCTGGAGCTGAGGACCTGAACCAGGAAGTTGGTCACCAGATAACACGGTCACCAGTTAAACCGTAACACCGGCATCGGGAGATGATCGTTACTGCTTAAGGAACACAGTTACCTTACACTGATTTTGTTTTTGGCTCATTGAAGAATAAAGAGGCCAATTTGCATTTTCCAAGGCCCCAACGCACACAAGCAGCGAATCAGGCCTGCATCGGGGTTGGGTACGAGTGTGTGTTTGTGTGTGAGTGGGCCCACGTTCTTTACATTCTGATAATTCAAATAGTATTACAAGTTTACTGTTACAGTTCATAAGACGGTGAAAAGTGTTGCTCTTATACCGTGGTTGTTTCAGTGTACTGGGTAGCAAGTGAGTTAAGTGAATTCAATATTTCACTGGGGATTCACACTTTGTGACGTTGAGAGCATGGGCGTCGGAAGCAAAATAAATGTGGGTGGGTCCTCTCCCCAAAAATTTCTGAAGTATATGCCATTTTCTGTAGTCTGGTGCCTTTTATTATGTATATTACCTGTATCCACTATCGTGACAACATTACAAAAGATAACTGTTTCACCATGTTTTCAGTGGCATAAATGGTTAAGCGCATAACAAGTATTTTTTTGACGCAAACAACCCGAGTTCGTGTCTGCCTGTTGCCGAAATCGTTCTTTTGCTTTTTCACGTCTCATTTTGCATCGGAAAGGCATTTGTTTTCAATAATAATAAAAATGAAGGAAATAATCAAAGTTTGTATAATGTATCGGGTAGGCTTAGGTGTATCTGAGCAGCAGATATGCTCAGATGCTTCGTTTACTTTGCTGTGTTACAGAAGTGCAGCATGCGCGAATATTCCCTAGACACACCCAGTAAAGACAGTGATGCGGTCAGGACCGTGGCGCCCGCTTCCTTCGAAATATGTTTGATAGTTCTGCCTGATGCGCCCGCTCCGTCCACTCCTCCACCTCAGATTCTGCCTGTTCATATGCATGAGCATAGAGCTTAATCTGTTAGCGCATTCGTCATGTGGAATGGATTAGACTGATGGCGCTCTAAAAGTGCGCCAAATTAGAAACATATTCACCAAATTAGAGATGGTAAAAGTGGGTGGGTCTGATGTCATTGGTCTTCAAAAGTGGGTGGGTCACCCATGATTGAGAGTGTGCACAAATCGCACCATAAACGAGAAACAATTCATATCCCTAAACCGTGGCATCAGAGTAGGGGCCTAAATTGATAGTCAAGAGACACCAATTAAAGGAACCCAGTGCTCCACCCTTCAGAGTTTAGGTCAGGCTAGCCTAAGAGGGCGGGGGTGCTACAGATGTCTATGTGACTATTATGTACAGTAGAGTTGCATCAGCTGGACCTGACTTTCCCCTACTCTGCACAATTGCATCAAACATCACCTACCATTGAGGACTCATACTCCAAGTCCATGAAGCTTAGAGTTACATTAATAATTGTCTGAATGTTTATTTGGGCCCAAGCACCTTTTTATAAGTTTGTTTTCCCCAAGGTTTCGGGCATTTTGGGGTCCTTAAAGGTAAAGTTCACCCTAAAATGGTTATTAGTTGGTATCCAAACAGTTGCTGGTAGCCACTGACTTGCATAGTGTAGTAAAAATACTATGGAAGTCAGTGGCTACCACAAGGACTAGCCATAGTATTTGATTTCCATAGTATTTTCTTTCATACTATGTACATTTGGAACAACATTAAGGTGAGTAAATGATGACATGTTGTTGTTGTTGTTTTTGTGTGTGTGTGTGTGTGTGTGTGTCTGTGGTTGTCTATTTATTTTTTTTGTGCATTTAACAGTGTGCTTTTTACTGTTGAGACTGATTTGTAGATTGAACCGCTCAGAAAAAGTTCTTCTAGTATTCACATCTTTAGTTTTCTGCAGTTCTTGGCCCATTCTTATCTGTGTTAAAGTGGTTATTGAGTTCTGTTTCCTGAGGTTTCCTTGCCTGTTGGATTTATTGGATTAAAGACTGTTTTTGTTTCTCCTTCGTCTTTGTATGCTTTGTATTGCCTGTGTGTGTGTGTGTGTGTGTGTGTGTGTGTTTTTATTATAAAGCCATGAATAAATAAAGACTTTTTATATTTTCGGGAAACCTTGGCCTTATGTGTTACGACGTATATTTTTATTTTTTTTTTTACACTAACAGTGCGTAATGTTTTACCACTGTAACTGTTTTACATCTTTTATTGTTTGTTTTGGAGTATATATCTGTATCTGTTTAGTGTTATAAAAATAGAGAAAGCAGACAACCAGTGTGTCACTTTCTGATTTGTATTTGCTTGTTGTATTCTATTTTCTCAATGATGATCACCTAACTACTTAACACACCAGCTTATTGGTGGAGAGGAGATGTGAGTGATGAAGCCAACCAGAATATGGGGATGATTAGGAGGCCATGATGGTCAAAGACCAATGGGCAAATTTGGCCAGGATGCCAGCGTTACACCCCTACTCTTTTTCGAAGGACATCCTGGGATTTTTATTGACCACAGAGAGTCAGGACAGAGAATGTTGACATATTGCAGCAACGGGCCAAAGCAGCCAAAGGAGGGCTGAAGGGCTTTGAAAGTACTAAATAATATCTTTTACTGAATATAGAATTGGGCAAGTAGCCAATGTAGTCTGCAGAAAATATGAGTGATATGGGATGATTTCTTAGTATTTAGTGTTGTAGCAGACCACAAAAGAGAGAACTGCAGTAGTCTAGCCTGGGAAGTAATGAAAGCATGAACTACTGTCTCAGCGTCACTGTAATTTAAAAATGGACATAAGCAATAATTTGGAGAGGAAAAAGGCAGAATTAGTGATTGAAGAAATACGAGGAGAGAGGGGAAAGAGAAGAATCAAAAATTATTCCCAAGTTTTTAACGATGGAAGGACGAATTAGGGAACCAGCAATATTAATGCTGTCAATACAGAAACAAGATGTAACTCGAGGAGGACCAACCAGAAGTAGATTTGTTTTATCAGCATTTCGTTTGAGAAAGTTGTTAGTCTTCCATGCATTTATTTCATCAACACATGGCAATATAGAGCTGGTGGGAAAAGGGGTGTGTTGTGACCGAATGTAAAGCTAGGTGTCATCTGCACAGCAATGAAAGCTAAAGCCATTGTGAGATATTTATGTTTACTATATTTGCATTTGAAACAACAGGGGCACCGTATGTTGGGATTGTTCTGGTGCACAGTTTGTGGAAGCAGAAAAAATAAAGCCGCTGCTTAATACTGATACTCTGTCTCAAGTGTATTCTTCCAGTTAGATACACAACAGAAAAACTGGCAGCGAGGATAAAGTTATGCTCTGATTATGGTGCTCATTTAAAATATAGGAGAATTTGCTCCGTAAGCAGAATCTTGTCAGCTTACATTGAACTGCAGGAACAGTTCTTTGTGGCAAAGTCTGTTTAATTCACTGCAATCAAAGAACTGATGATACCTATGTGGGGATATAATGATATAATGATAACTAGAAGCTAAAGTTCGAAAACAAACTTTAAATGTTGGTTTGGAGAGCCAACCCGGGCAGCCTTGGGGCAAAAGAGCCAGAGCACTTGTGTGTCCGGCGTTCTCGAGCTGCCCCGCTGCGAAAATGCGCCCTTGCTATTTCATTTTCTAATAAAAAAGCAGACTAGGCTATGACAACAGGTTCAACAGAGTTGGCTAGCTGGATGTGAAATAATTATTTGTATTGTTTTTATATGCTTGTAATTGTTTTCCCTGTTTGCTATTTCAAAGTTCTGTCATCTAAATGAAACACTGTAAAAATAGTCTTTGAATTGAGATCTTGAAGGATGAGTTATCCTGTGGCCCCCTCTGGTGGACAACATTACCATTATTGCCTTCATCTCTGAATCATATTAACATTGCATAGTTTTCATTAAATACTGATTCTTGTTAGAGCAATAAATAAATGCATACATAAATATATAACAGAAGCCAAGACAAATTAACGATTTTTTGTTTTTTTTTATGGAGTAACGCTGAAGACAGAATGCAGAATGCGGCCTCTTTAATGTTGAAATCCAATATAATGATCCACATCCGATTTATTTCTCAACAATTCATGTTTGTAACGTGGTGAGTGACTGATCCGGAGGCGTGGGATCCATTTGCGATAGCTTTTATTAAGAACAAATCGGAGTACAACAGGCGGAGGTCAAAACAACGGCAGTCGGGGCAATGCAGATAATCCAAGAGTAAACGATAGTCCAGGCAGAAGGTCGGGGCAGGCAGCAATCAATCAAAACAAGGAATAAACAGTCCAATCGGCAATGGGTAAGCAAACACAGGAAAAACGCTCAGGATTGAATAGTCAAACTACCAAAACTTCGCGAAGAACCCGCCAACCGAGCGGGGTATAAATGGCCGCCAAAAGGAAGCGACCCGGGCTAACCCGGAACCGGAAGTGGGGGTCCCAGGTACGGGGTTATGGGAAATGGAGTCCGTTAAAAGTCCGGTGATGGTTCCCGCTGACGGCGGTCGGAGGGAGCCACAGAGACCGCGTTTGTGACAGAGCCCCCCCCCTGCGAGCGACTCCTGGCGCGAGGAGGGACCCGACGCCGGGGTCTACCCCTTCCACGGGGAGCTGGTCGGCCTGGGTGTGTCCGATGGAACTCGATGGTGAGTGAGGGGTCAAGGATATCCCCAGCAGCGACCCAGGATCTTTCTTCAGGACCGAAGCCCTGCCAATCGACCAGGTATTGAAGGTGACCTCTCCGGCGCCGGGAGTCCAGGATCGTGTTGACCCGATAAGCCTCCTCGCCGTCGATGATGATGGGGGGAGGTCCCTGAGGTGCGGTCTCGTCTAGGTCCTCCACTCCTTCCGGATCGACAGCGGGCTTCAACAGAGAAACATGGAAAGTGGGTGAGATACGGTATTCAGCTGGGAGGTCTAATCGAAAAGAAACAGGGGTGATTTGTCTAATGATCTTAAAGGGACCCACGTACCTGGGACTGAGTTTCTTGGAAGGCAGGCGTAGTCGCAGATCCCGGGTCGACAACCATACCCACTGTCCGGGCTCATACGAGGGGTTGGGTCTACGCTTTCGGTTGGCCTGGGTCTCGGTGCGTCGGATGGCGGTCTGGAGGTGGACATGGGCCTGATTCCAGATCTCTTCGCTCTGTTGGAACCAGGAGTTGACCGCTGGGAGGTCCGAGGGCTCCCCTGACCAGGGGAATAGAGGCGGCTGGAAGCCTAGCACACACTGAAAAGGAGTGAGATGCGTGGAGGGTTTGCGGAGAGAATTCTGTGCGTACTCCGCCCAAAATAGATATCGACTCCACTCCTCTTGACGGTGATGACAGTAGGAGCGGAGGAAGCGGGTCAACTCCTGGTTCATACGTTCTGCTTGACCATTGGCCTGGGGGTGGTACCCTGACGTCAGACTAACATTGACCCCCAGGAGTCGGAAGAAGCTGGACCAGAGGTGGGATGAGAATTGAGGGCCCCGGTCAGACACGATATCCTCAGGTAGCCCGTAGAGTCGGAACACCCAATTGCAGAGGTGTTCAGCAGTCTCCATGGCAGTAGGGAGCTTGGCGAGGGGAATCAGACGGCAACTTTTGGAGAAGCGGTCGATCACGGTGAGGATGGTGGTGTACCCATTGGAGGGGGGAAGGTCGGTGATGAAATCTACTGAAATGTGAGACCAGGGCCGCTGCGGTACAGGTAGAGGCTGGAGTAGGCCGGCAGGCAGGCGGTGAGGAACCTTGGTCTGATTGCATACCGTGCATTGATTGACAAACTTGATGGTGTCGGCGCGCTGGTTGGGCCACCAGTAACGATTGTGGAGTAGATGAAGAGTGGCCTCGATACCAGGATGACCTGAGCTGGGGACGGTGTGGACCTCGGTCAAGACCCGGGTTCGAAGGGAGTGGGGTACATAGACGAGGTTATCTGGGCAGTCTGCTGGGGGCGGATCCTGTACCTGAGCCTCGGTTATCTCCGCCATGACGTCCCATCTTACGGGCGCAACAATCAGAGAGGAGGGTAGGATGGTTTCTGGGGGCCTGACGGGACGATCGGGCTCGTGCATGCGGGAGAGAGCGTCCGCCTTCGTGTTCTGGGAACCTGGGCGATAGGAGATGGAGAAATCGAAACGGGTGAAGAACAGAGCCCATCGTGCCTGGCGGTGGTTGAGCAGCTTTGCCGATCGGAGATATTCAAGGTTGCGATGGTCTGTGAGGACGGTGAAGGGATGTTTGGCGCCCTCCAGCCAGTGTCGCCATTCTTCCAGAGCGAGCTTAATAGCCAGAAGCTCACGGTTGCCGACATCGTAGTTCCTCTCTGCTGGGTTTAATTTATGAGAGAAGTAAGCGCAAGGGTACATTTTGGCTGGCTCGCCCTGACGCTGCGACAGTACTGCTCCTACACCAGTGCTGGAGGCGTCAACCTCGACAATGAATGGTCTGTCGGGGTCTGGGTGGTGGAGGATGGGTGCCGTGGAGAATCTTTGACGAAGGTCGTCGAATGCCTGGAGGGCGGACGGCGTCCAGGTGAGGCGTACAGCACCCCTTTTTACCATAGCTGTGAGAGGAGCCGCAACAGAGCTGAAGTGGCGGATGAAGCGACGGTAAAAGTTTGAAAAGCCCAGAAACCGCTGCAGTTCTTTGAGTGTGGTAGGACGTGGCCACTTTAACACCGCATTTACCTTTTGCTCGTCCATAGCGACCCCCTCCGAGCTGATGACGTAACCAAGGAAGGAGATCTTAGACAGGTGAAACTCACATTTCTCCTCCTTGGCGTAGAGACGATGCGAGATGAGACGCTGGAGTACAGCTCGGACATGGTTGACGTGTTCTGTGTACGAGCTGGAGTAGATCAAAATATCGTCGATGTATACAATTACCCAGCGGTTCAGCATGTCGCGGAACACCTCATTAATGAAGGCCTGGAAGTAGGATGGACTGTTGGCCAGCCCGAAGGGCATCACCCGGTACTCGTAGTGGCCTGACGTGGTGGAGAAAGCGGTCTTCCACTCGTCCCCTGCTCGAATCCGGATGAGGTTGTACGCGGAGCGTAAGTCCAGTTTTGTGAAGATCTTAGCCGCGCGTAGCTGTTCCAGCGCAGATGGTACTAACGGGAGAGGATAGCGGTATTTGATAGTTACCTCATTAAGAGCCCGGTAGTCGATACAGGGACGAAGGCCGCCGTCCTTCTTCTTGACGAAGAAAAACCCCGCTGACGCGGGGGAGGTGGAAGGCCGGATGAAGCCCTTGGCCAGCTCCTCCTGGATGTAGTTGTTCATGGCAATGGTCTCTGTGTGAGATAGTGGGAAAATGCGCCCCCTGGGAGGAACTGCACCTGGGATCAGATCAATAGCGCAGTCTCCAGGACGGTGCTGCGGTAGCTGGGTAGCCTTAACCTGGCTGAAGGCCTCTAGCAGATCCTGATATTCAGAGGGTATGGTACTTCTGGCTGAGGGGTTCTGGAGAGGAGTCTCTGACCAGGTCCGGGGCTGGAGGCAGTGTTCCTGACAACGGGGTGACCAGCGGGTGATGGAGCAGTCGGCCCAGGCGATGGTTGGTTCGTGTAGGTTGAGCCACGGGAAGCCCAGGATTATGGGTGAGTGAGGTGACGAAATGACGAAAAACCTGATGGTTTCATGGTGGTTGGGTGCTATCCGGAGGGTGAGGTCGTTGGTGGTGTGGTGTATGGAGCCAGATCCTAGCGGTCGCCCATCGAGGGCGGCCACTGTAACATGCGGAGAGCAGGAGAGAACAGACAAACGATTAGTGGCGACGAAATCGGCATCAATGAAATTCCCGGCCGCGCCAGAATCTATCAGAGCGGTAGTTTCGATCCACACCCTCCCTGAGCCCAGAGTTACAGCAATTTCACATCGATTAGGAGGAAAATCGTCATCACTCACCGAGGCTGAAGGACGCGGGGGACGAGTAGGGCAGTTCGCTCTGATGTGGCCGGGCTGACCACAGTACAAGCACAGGTTGCTCCGGATGCGTCGCTCCCTCTCCTCCACGGACAACTTAGTAGAACCGATCTGCATAGGTTCGGGTGCCGCGTCAGCGGGAGACGAGGTCTGGGGTACGGGAACGTACACGCGGCTGGTCTTGCGGGCGCGCATCACATTATCCACCCGGATCGAAAGATCGATGTATTGCTCCAGGGAAAGCCCCTCATCCCGACAGGCCAGTTCTACTTGCAGGTCCGGGTTCAACCCCTTCCGATAATGAAGCTTGAGAGGACCGTCGTTCCAGCCACTCTGTGCCGCGAGGGTTCGGAAGGTGAGGGCGTAATCTGCAGCGGTCCTCCTCCCCTGCCTCAAAGCCAAAATCTGCTCTCCCGCCTCACCGCTCTCCGAGCTCGGCTGGAAGACCCCCTTAAAGCTCTGGAGGAAAACGGTGAAAGATGGAAAGGCGGGACGGTCCAAACTCCAGACCGCGGTGGCCCAGTCTAAAGCCCTCCCGGTGAGTAACGAACAAACGAAGGCGATTTTACTCTCCTCTGTGGGGTACAGGTGGGGCTGCTGGGAGACGAACAATGAACATTGAAGTAAAAATCCCTTACATTTGGTGGGCGTTCCATCAAACTTTTCCGGGAAAGCTAGACGTGGGCTGGCAGCGATGGATTGTGCTCCTGACGGCGGCATGGGTGGCGGAGATGGCGGGGCTGGTGGAGTTAGTTGAAGGCCCTGCAACGCTCTCACCAGCTGGTCCGTGAGATCGGTCAGGCGATCCAATTGTTGTTGATGGACCTGCAAAGTGGAGGCTTGGGCTGAGAGCTCTGACGTGAGTTGGAGCACCGTTGCAGGCTCCGTGGTAGCCGTAGACGAAGCAGTCGCTGGATCCGCTGATGGCGAAGTTTTCTGTAACGTGGTGAGTGACTGATCCGGAGGCGTGGGATCCATTTGCGATAGCTTTTATTAAGAACAAATCGGAGTACAACAGGCGGAGGTCAAAACAACGGCAGTCGGGGCAATGCAGATAATCCAAGAGTAAACGATAGTCCAGGCAGAAGGTCGGGGCAGGCAGCAATCAATCAAAACAAGGAATAAACAGTCCAATCGGCAATGGGTAAGCAAACACAGGAAAAACGCTCAGGATTGAATAGTCAAACTACCAAAACTTCGCGAAGAACCCGCCAACCGAGCGGGGTATAAATGGCCGCCAAAAGGAAGCGACCCGGGCTAACCCGGAACCGGAAGTGGGGGTCCCAGGTACGGGGTTATGGGAAATGGAGTCCGTTAAAAGTCCGGTGATGGTTCCCGCTGACGGCGGTCGGAGGGAGCCACAGAGACCGCGTCTGTGACAATGTTCACTTGAGACATAAACGACTGTTTTCGATTATATTCGTTAAGCTATGATGTATTTTGAAATGATCTTGTCTGTGTTTGTCGGAGAGAAGTGTTTCTTATTGGCAGAAGCGAGGATTAATGTAGTTCGGAACGCGTGCGTCAAAGCCACGACGCGTTGCTGTGGAGTTGAGCACTAAAGCACAAATAATCAAGCATTTTACCTTTTTAATATATTACTCTACTATTATTGTGTTGAATCGCTGGAGTGTTTGTATTTAAATACCTTTAAAAGACGTGCAAATGATGTCTTTGTTGACACAGACGGAGAACTGAGCCTTGTCGCCCATGTTAGTAAACATATGAAACAGCTCATTTGCACTCAATGCAGCTCTTTAAAATGTTCTTTAATTTTTATTGTGTACAACTGGCGCAGTGTTTTTATTTAAATGCTTTTAAAAGACGTTCAGTCATATATAGTTCGCAGACGGAGATCTCCGAGCCGTGAAGCTCATGTCAGTATAACGCACTCGCTAAAGACAGCGCTTTAAGTTTGAAATAAAACAGCTCACAAACGCCTGAATTTACGTCTTGATGTGTTCTAATGGATGGATTAAGTTAAATCGCTGGAATATTTAAATTTTAAAGCCGGTCAATTTCGTGCAAATTACGTCGTTTTGTGGGCACGGACACAGAATGTACGCGCTGAAGGAGAGCTTTCGGTTTGAAATAAAACAGCTTGCAAACACCTGAATTTAGCTCTTGATGTGTTCTTATGGGTGGATGGAATGAAATCGCTGGAATATTATAATTTTAAGGGTGGTATAATGCGTGCAAATTAGTTTTGTGAGTATGTACAGAGAATGTACGCGCTGAAGGCAAAACTGCCCCGCCTCTTCAGTGGAGTGGAATTGCTCCTTTAGAGGGGGCATTTTTTCTCAGCCCATGTAAGTCTATGGGAAATTTTTCATATTCAAAAATTAATAATAAATAAACTGTAAGTCTGATCAGTCTAAAAAGATAAAGCACCCATCTCGTGGTCAGGGCCCAGGTCTCTGCCAAGTTTGGGCCTTGTGGCATTAAAGCCCTAGGAGGAGTAGCGTTTGGAAAATTTAGTCTAAGAAGAATAATAATAACTAGATAAAAAAGTTCGTCAAGACAAACTTTAAGTTGGCTTGAGAAAGCCGGACCAGAAAGTTTGAAAAAGTTTGAAAAGTTTAAAAAGTTTGAAAAGCTAAGAAGTTTGAAAAGTTTAAATAGTTTAAGAAGTTTCAGAAGTTTTAAGTTTGAATGTAGTCTGTCAAATAGATAGATAGATAGATAGATAGATAATTAGCAAGTTGCTAGAATGTTTCTAGCATGATTAGCAAAGTTGCTAACGTATTTCTAGCATGATTACCAAGTTGCTAGCATGATTAGCAAAGTTGCTAGCATGTTTCTAGCATGATTAGCAAGTTGCTAGCGTGTTTATAGCATGATTAGCAAGGTTGCTAGCATGTTTCTAGCATGATTAGCAAGTTGCTAGCATGTTTCTAGCATGATTAGCAAGTTGCTAGCGTGTTTATAGCATGATTAGCAAGTTGCTAGCGTGTTTCTAGCATGATTAGCAAGTTGCTAGCGTGTTTCTAACATGATTAGCAAAGTTGCTAGCATGTTTCTAGCATGACTAGCATGTCGCTAACATGTTTCTAGCATGATTAACATGTCATTAGCATGTTACTAGCATGATTAGCAAGTTACTAGAATGTTTCTAGCATGACTAGCATGTCGCTAGCATGTTACTAGCATGATTAACATGTCACTAGCATGTTACTAGCATGATTAGCAAGTTACTAGCATGTTTCTAGCATGACTAGCATGTCGCTAGCATGTTACTAGCATGATTAGCAAGTTACTAGCATGTTTCTAGCATGATTAGCAAGTTACTAGTATGTTTCTAGCATGATTAGCAAGTTACTAGCATGTTTCTAACATGATTAGCAAAGTTGCTAGCATGTTTCTAGTATGACTAGCATGTCGCTAGCATATTTCTAGCATTACTAGCATGTCACTAGCATGATTCTAGCATGATTAGCATTGCGCTAGCATGTTTCTAGCATGACTAGCATGTCGCTAGCATGTTTCTAGCATGATTAGCATGTCAATAGCATGTTTCTAACATGATTAGCAAAGGTGCTAACATGATTCTATCATGACTAGCATGTCTTTAGCATGTTTCTAGCATGATTAGCATGTCACTAGCATGTTTCTAGCATGATTAACAAAGTTGCCAATATATCTTGACTAGCATGACTACCATGTCGCTAGCATGTTTCTACCATGACTAGCATGTCACTAGCATGTTTCTAGCATGACTAGCATGTCGCTAGCATGTTTCTAGCATGATTAGCAAAGTTGCTAGCATGTTTCTAGCATGATTAGCATTTCGCTAGCATGTTTCTAACATGATTAGCATGTCGCTAGCATGTTTTTAACATGATTAGCATGTCATTAGCATGTTTTTTAACATGACTAGCATGTTGCTACCATGTTTCTAACATGATTAGCATGTCGCTAGCATGATTCTAACATGATTAGCAAGTTGTTAGCATGTTGCTAGCCTGTTCCTAACATGATTAGCAAGTTGCTAGTATGTTTTTAACATGATTAGCAGGTTGCTAGCATGTTTCCAGCATGATTAGCAAAGTTGCTAGCATGTTTCTAGCATGACTAGCATGTCGCTAGCATGTTTCTAGCATGATTAGCATGTCGCTAGTATGTTTTTTAGCATGACTAGTATGTTGCTAGCATGTTTCTAACATGATTAGCATTTCGTTAGCATGTTTCTAGATAGATAGATAGATAGGGTTAAATGATAGATAGATAGATAGATAGATAGATAGGGTTAGATGATAGATAGATAGATAGATAGATAGATAGGGTTAGATGATAGATAGAAAGATAGATAGATAGATAGATAGATAGATAGATAGATAGATAGATGAGTTTGAATGAGTTTGAATGGATTATAAATACAGTACATAGAAGGGAAGTTTGATTGAGGCTCAAAGGATTCTGGGGATTTTGACAGTTGGGATTTAAATAGTGTTGGCTCATTTGAACATTCCGTCAATGTAAGTCTTTGGGATTTTTCCCAGTTTTAATCGGCATTTTTAGGAAAATCGTAAGTCCGATCAGTTAGAAAAGATATAGCAACTAACTTCAGATCAGTCTGAAGATCTGGGCTGAGTTTGGAGTTTGTAGAGTTAAAGCCCTAGGACGAGTTAGAGTTGATAATTTTAGTCTCAGAAGAAGAATAATAATAATAAGAAGAAGTTTAAATAGCATATCAGTAAGTTGGCTTTCTCAAGCCAACTTAATAATAATAACTAGATAAAAAGTTTGTTAGCAAACTTTAAGTTGGCTTGAGAAAGCCTAGCCAGTAAGTTTTAAGTAGTTTTAAAAGCTTTTAGTTTAAAGAAAGTTTAAAGGTTTTCAGTTTGAAATAGTTTTAGTTTGGTTGATAAAGTTTGAAGATAGATAGGCTAGATAGATATAAATAAAGAAAAAAAGAAAAATTAGTTAGAAAGAAAAAGAAAGAAAGATTAGTTAGAAAGAAAGAAACATTAGTTAGAAAGAAAGAAGAAAGATAAAAAAGAAAGATTAGTTAGAAAGAAAGAAAAAAGAAAGATTAGTAAGAAAGAAAAGTAAGAAAGAAAAGTAAAAAAGAAAAAAGAAAGATTAGTAAGAAAGAAAGAAAAGTAAGAAAGAAAGAAAAGTAAAAAAGAAAAAACAAAGATTAGTTAGATAGAAAGAAAAGTAAGCAAGAAAGAAAAGAAAGATTAGTTAGAAAGAAAGAAGAAAAAAGAAAGATTAGCTAGAAAGAAAGAAGAAAGACTGGTTAGAAAGAAAGAAAGAAAAAAGAAAAGATTAGTTAGAACGAAAGAAAAAAGAAAGATTTGTTAGAAAGGAAAGAAAGATTAGTTAGAAAGATTAGATTAGAAAGAAAGCATGTTGCTAGCATGATAGAAAGCAAGTCGCTAGCATGGTTTTAGCATGATTAGCAAGTCGCCAACATGATTCTAGCATGACTAGCAAGTCGCTAGCATGATTTTAGCAAGTCACTAGCATGATTTTAGCATTACTAGCAAGCAAGTCCCTAGCATGATTTTAGCATGATTAGCAAGTCGCTAGCATGATTTTAGCATGA